>SKCR01043950.1:0-34314 GCA_019454045.1 Zanthoxylum bungeanum
TGGATTAATTGCGGAGAAACTTTATCTCGGATAAAGTGCCTTATTTAGAGAGAGAGAACGGTTTAATTTTGAATTAATCGATATAATTATTATATTCGATATAATAATCGAAATTCGATTTCGACGCGAAATTAAAATTAGATTTTAATTCGGTGCGTACGAGTTAATTTAGAATTAATTCGTAAGCGACGTAAATAATAATTTCGCTAGGAGCGATTATTTATTAAATCCGATTTAATTAGCGTCGCGACGCTAGCTCGGTATTTCGGAAATATCGAACCCGAACGCGTGAGGTGGACGTGGGCCCACTTTCATTGGGAAACGTGTGGGGCCCATATGACACTTGTCATTGATATGGCATTGCATGTTAATAGTGTACAAAACACTCTAAGGCATTGCATGGTGATAGTGTGCATTTCACTCAAAGGCATTGCATGGAGTTTGAGTGTTTGACACTCTAAGCCATTGCATGGTTTATGTCATAGATTTATTATTAATTTAATAAATTATAACATAAATATAAATTGATTTTTGGTAATACAAAGATAATTAATCAAGACATTTTCACAAAATTCTCTCTTCTCTCTCAAATTGCCGAGAGCTCCATTGTCAAGGGCAAGGAAGATTTGATCTTCCACTTCTCCATTTTTGCTAGCACAAGCAAGGGATCAAAAGAGGTGATAGGGAAACCATCAAAGAGCTTGGAATACAAGAGCTTGGAGCTTGAAGTCTTCTTCTCCTCTTGGCCGAATCCTCCACCACTTGGAGCTTCTACCATTTGATCTTCTACTTCATCACAAGGCATTGTAGTATGATTCCGCCATACTTCATGTTTAAATATATATTCTTTATAGTATTTCACATGCTTAATCTTTGTTTGGGACATATTATAGAAATCAACACACTATTATCAGATTAATTAATTTGATTAGATTGACTGATAACATTCTTGAGTGAATACATGGTTGTGATGCATGAATAATATATCGGATGGATATTAGATGGGTGGGACAATTTTAGAAATTGTTGTACTAACTTTGATTTATTAATTGGACCTACGTGTCCAGCCTTATCACCTCCTTATTCTTTGTATTCGCTTCTCACATATTCCCCTCAATGTAATGAGGTTTCTTTAGAAGTGTAGTGTAACGGGTAGAAGAAATATTTGTGCTAGCGGGAGAGAGAAAGGGAGAGATTTGATCTAGGATCATTGTGTAAAGTATCCATCCGCATATCATTATTATTTTATTTATACGCGCTTTATTATGTATTTAGAATGCATGTTTAAGGGTGTATGATGATGAGACCTTAACAAAGATAATAAATTGGTTGCCAATTTGCACTCGAAAAAACCCTCGCAAAATATTAAGCGTATTTCCATCCATTGAGTGATTCTCACTCAAGATCCGAGACTGGCATTGGCTTGTTGGGCAAAGTCAAGGCCTTTTTCCGTCGATGATGTGTTTGAATCACAAGAGCTTTGTTTCATATCGGTGTCTTGTCCAAGTTCTGGTTTGTTGGCCAAATTCAAGAGCACTTCTTATCCATCGACATTGATTACGAAGCTTTCCATGGTCAATGGGTCGCGCTTAACTGGGATCACTAAGTTTGTTATGCCAAAGCCAAGGCTTAGTTGATTCAGAGGAAAAAGGTTAGGTAATACATTGGACGTATTGGCATATATAAGATATATGTTTCGGACTTGGATGTCCCCCTACCGGATCTAGGAATTGGATTGGATCCAATCGATCTTAGAGATCTACCTAGTTAATTATCATACAATTCGTTGGCCAAAGTCTAGATTGTGTGATATTTAACGGGATCCTAGCCCGCTAGGAAACACAGTTTCCCGAGTACTCGATAGAGGGTTAGAGGCTCGCCGGAAAATAGTGGGAGGCAAGAATTAAATTTGCAATATTCGTTTAATTACTTGCCATACGCGCTTAATCATAAATATCATTCGTCAAATAAATTAAATGTTAGTTGGACTAATATTTAAACGTTGTTTTAATTTAACAGTTGGACTGTATTCAAATAATTCATTTATAGTTGATTTTATAATTGGATTATAGTAATCAATATAATTGATTTTAATCTATTAATTATAGTTGATTAAATAGTTGGACTATAGTAATCATTATAATAAATAGTACAGAAATCGTTGATTAAATAGTTGGACTATTAAAATTAAGATAAATTTGAAGATTGACATTTAAAACATAATCCTAGGAAAATGTATTTAAATGGTTTAATTTTCATAATTGGGAATAAATTTCAGGATGGTCCTGGAAAAATAATAAGTTACTTTATTTGATAAAATAACATATTAGGCCTAAGCCAGGAGTTAAGGAAATAGTAGAGCACAATCTTTGGAAGATTTATGTGATGATAACTTAAGTGCTTAATCCATTTAGCTTGTCGCAGTAGACTCTTTAATTTCTGAATCAGAACTAAGTATTAGATCCTTAAAGTATGATAATGAAATTGAAGGATCTTTATAAATCTATACTTAGATTTTAGAAGTACTAAAATTGCAATAATAACTCTTGGAAAGTTAATGACTATTCTCAATGAGATAAAGTCAAACTTTGCAATTAGGCAAGTAGCGCAAGGCGCACCTTACTTCGATATTCTAGAAACCCGAGGCCTGGCCAAAGGCTACTGGAATATTAAAAAGGGCAAAGGCATTATCATTATAATCTTCTGGGAAGATAAAGGACATATCCCAAAATGTCTGCCTAAATTGTGGCAAACGGGATCGCGGAAGTGTGACTGCCGTTTGGAAAAAGCAGACATGAAGGAATTGAAGATGGAGCAAGGCTCTAACTTCAAATATGTTTGTCAAGATTATGTTCACTGCTAGTATTGAAATAGGATTTTAAATGCTTAGTGTGGTACATAAAACATATGTATTGATGATTCAGAATCTACTTTGAGTGGGATACTGACTTCAGATGAGATTTCTCTGCGAATTGAAAATGGGACGAAAGTTGATGTTTTAACCGTAGATACCTAATTTTAGGAACAACCTTCGAGTGTGTACCTAAATTTGGGAACTGTTATAATGTAACTAGTTTGACTAGATACATTATCTCAATATCAGTGTTTAATCCGTTGCATATTGACCTTTATATTCTAGAACACTAAAGTGTTTTATTTTATAAAGATGATATTGAGATATACACATTAGATATGAATAACAGAATTTATTTATATTTTGAATATAAATCAATCTCAAACGTATAAAATGACAAACAAATAGCTCAAACTGATTTGATCAGAAGAAACTCAATTGTGGCATTGTTTTCTGGGACACAACTAAAACAAGAATCGTATATCCACACTTTTGAAGAGTGGGTACTCGCACTAATTTTATTCTATTCAAATAAAGTCTACGAATCTAGTTTATTGGGCAAAGTGCCTATAACACTATTTACTTGGTAAAAGTGCAAATGCCACCGATCTGTTAACATTAGTTCATAGTGAAGCAAGTGGGCCCATGTCTAGCTAGGCTAGATGTGGATATGAATATTTCGTGACCTTTACGGATGTGGCCTCGCGTTATGGTTATGTGTTTCTTTTGAAGAACACAAATCAGAAACTTTTAAAGTTTTCGACACGAAGTAGACAAAGAGATCAGCTAAAGTATTAAACCGTCACGGTGAGACCGTGATGGAAAATACTTAAGCAATAAGTTTCTTACGTACTTGAAAGAGTAAAGTATTCTTTCAAATGAGGACTCCTCTCGGAACACGTCAGTTTGGCGATGTGTCCGAACCAGAGTAACCGAATTTTGTTGGACATGATAAAGGTTAATCATGAGTCGCTCTGAGCTACCATTTCCTTCAACGGATAAGATTTATACAGTGCAGAACGTATTTTGAATAAGGTTCCATTAAAATTTGTTAGACAGATTTCATATTAGATATGAATGGGAAAGAAACCGGGTTTCTTATTCCTATAAATTTGAGATGTTAGACATACATTTGGATGATACCAAACTAAAACCCAAATTGGATAAGTGCCAATTGTAGGTTATCCTAGGGATACCATAAGTATAGTACTTATACAATTCACTAGAGAACAATGTAATTGTTGCTCGCCATGTGGTTTTCCTTTGAGGAATACCGATATGCAGTGGTAAGTGGGAGGGTAGTGAAACTCGACGAAAAATCAGAGTAATACTATACCAGGCACCCAGTCTTAATAGAACACAAATAGTTCATCAAGGATGAAACTATACCAGTAATCTTCGAATACACAAGAACCGCGTATGTCGAAGAGAGTCAGAAAACAACCTGGGGTATGGGTTTGTGATCTCACCTCGTAAAGATGTCAATCTTTTGAGGAATACCAACTGACTACGTATGAGGAAGTGATACAAGGTATCAACTCTCTATCATGGCAAAGTGGCATGAATCCGAAATGGATTCCATGTATATCAACTATGTTTGGACAATAGTTGTTGTACCGCAAGGCATTGTGCCTATTGGTACTATATTTATAGTCTTCAAGGAAGACATACATAGATGGCAACATATCAACGTATAAAGCTAGGCTTTTAGCGGAAAAGGTATCGTTATCAACATTGTGTTGATTACAACGAAATCTTTTACCTGTTGCCATGGTAAATCCATTTGGATAATGCTTGCTAATGTTGCATGTTTCATTTATGAAATATGACAGCTGAATGGGAAAATCGCTTTCCTGAAAAGGAAACCTTTTAGAGGATGTTTACAACATCCTGTCGGTTTTGTCATACCATAACTAGCAAACAAGGTTTGCAGGTTATTCGATCCTTGTTTGGATTGAAGCAAGCATAGGTTTTAGGGATTATCGTTTTGATGTAATCATAATAGTTAATGATTTAATTCAAAATGGAAAGATTCTTTGTGTATGTAAGAGGGTTAGTGGGAGCGCACTGACAGTGGCTGTCCTATAAATAATGATAATAATATGTCATTTCTTGGAAATGATATTCCCATAATAATAATCGGTGAAAGCTTGGCTTTCAAGAAAACTCTCCGAGAAATCGTACATTGAAAAATGTACGCAACTTGGTGTCTCATACGCTTTGAGCATATGGATTCACAAACAGGCCAATCCAAGTGACAGTCACTGGATTGATGTTAAGAACATCCATTAGTATCTTAGAGAACTAAGAATGCTGTCTTATACTATGGAGATGGAGAACTTGAAGTGACTGGGATCACTGTAGCAAGTTTCTTAACCGATAAAATGACTACAAGTCATAAAACGGTACCATACATTTGGAATTACGGTATAGTGAGCTAGAAATCTTCCAAGCAAGATACTGTTACCGAATAAACAATAAATATGAGTAATGATGTAGATGAGGCAGCAATAGAAGCCTTCTGGGTCGATACAAAATCTAATTAGATTAGATATATTTCTGTTAGCAGCTGAGCTAGGCTGCAGCGCAGGCTAAAGAATTAATGGTCTCATCAATGATCTAGATACATACTTCGATATTCATCTGATTCGTTCGGATCATACATCGTGGTGATGTGATGATCGAATAAATCACATCAAATGATAGTCATGCAAATCCGCTGATGAAACATTTTCTCAGCAATTTGAGCCAACCGTACATAGTTCGGGTGTAAGACACTCGAGTGACTGGCTATAGGCCAAGTGGGAGATTGTTGGACAATTATGACCTATAGCGTCACTATTTGTACAGATCATGGTGTTGTTGTACAAATTAACTATGTGACAAAGGAGATTGCACTCTTATCATTTGTGATTAGATCACCTAGATGTATAAATGATAGGAAGTCCCTATGATTAGTTCCTGGATTGAGAATGATATGAGACAGTATCAGTCCACGAAGGATTAATCAATAAATATCCCTAGTCAGAGCATTGTCGAGATTGGACATCGATAAATGCGTAAAAGACAAGTATTACACTTGTGCGCGTTGTGAGGGCACAATGACATAGTTCCTATATATTTGGGTATAGGATACTCATGCAAGTGTAATAGGAGGTTGTGTTTTACCGATGGTATGGGAAACAGCTTCGCTCTGGATAGACCCCCTCGGAATTCCATTGGTAGGATGACTATGTGTCTATGGAAGTCCGAAATCAGGGTAGGTGTATTTGGTCTTAACCTGAGACTTGCACAGCTAATACTTGCGACAATCAATATACTTTGGTTGTGGTCGTCCATGGCTTTAACAGGTTCTGTGTACGCCTATGCTGGGTATATTGAGAATCGTAGTGTATTGGGTGTGATGTCAAGACGGAAGTATCACTCAAGTCATAATGGAGATGATGGTCACGTAGGATACGAGATTGGTTCTCTTAAATGCTGCAGCTATCGGGATATTATGACAAGGTCATGTATATCCGATTATAAAGGCTAGTTACCAGACATCCGACATGTGCTTCGTACGGGGCATACACAATTCCAGCCCCAGGCCTAGCGCGTGATCATCTAATACTACACAGAAATACGCAATACTACATATACTACGCCTGATATAGATCTTTTATTCTTGTAAGGATATTTCTGGAGAATTGGGTAGGCATGGCGCTTTGCTAGAAGCCAACCTTGTCTTGTAAATCGGTACAAACATAGTACTAGGTACTTACGTGTTCGAATAATCCGGCGATCGAATTTACTGCCAACATCTCCGGGGATCTCATGGGTCGCTTCCCGAAGATTCACCGATGAAGTATGACTCACACTCTAAATTAATCTAGGATTAAAAAGAAGAGAGAGAAAATTAATCTGGGATTAATTAGAAGAGGGAGAAAATTAATCTGGGATAAAATATCAATTAAAGAGAGATAACGATTAATTTGGAATTAATCGATAAATTAATATATTTGATATATTAAACGAAATTAGATTTCGACGCGGAATTTAAATTAGATTTTAATTCGGGGGAACGAATTAATTTAGAATTAATTCGTTTGTGACGTGAATAGTGATTTTGATTGGCGTAATCATTTAATTACGAAGCAAAGGATAATTCGTTAATTTGGAATTAGCAAACCCGAGCCCGGGATAATTTGCGAGCGCATTCGCATTTCGAATTCGAGTGCGGTACGCAAGTCAAATCAAGCGTCAAATCGCTAGTCGCATCTAGCGTCACATCCTTCGTCAATCAAGTGATGGATGTCTTTCACTTTGAGTGATTGACGCCAGTCACTATTCACTGAGTGATGGATTGATGAAGTGATGTGTGTGGTTGGTGTCATTAAGGCTTGACTTTTTGAAAGCCAAATTCATGGCAAATGAATTTGAAATTCACATTTGGGTATTAGATACACAAATTTGAAGCCAACAACACACAACTCTCTCTTTCTCTCATCTCTCTCTCTCGCCCAACATGGGCAATTTTTCTTCTGTTTTGGCAGTGAACTGCCATGAGTCAAGAAGAAAATGGGAAGCAAGAGTGGTGATTTTTGTGGCTAAAATCACAAGAGCTAGCACTCCGAGAGACATGCGATGGTGATAAAGAAGTCCACCTATGAGCCGGGAATCGTTTGACGAAGCTTGGAGCTTGACGAAGAACCTCTAATGGACGCCAAACCAGTGAGCTGTGACAGTCATTGCCGTGAGCAGTCCAGTGAGCAGAATTCAGTTTTGTTCGTCAAAGCGTCGTTCAACCGATCGATGTGAGAATTCCACAACTTCGTTGATTTGTATTCGCACTTATTTCATGATTGTTTAATGATCTTGGGACCTGAGCAAACACCAACATCGCCTCCAACCTAGCCTTATAGGTTTGGATGTTGCCCTCTGCATCAGTTTTACGCTTGTAAATCCACTTACAGCCTATAGATTTTATCCCTTAAGATGTATCCACCAAGTCTCATACTTGATTCTGATACATAGAGTCTATTTCGGATTTCATGGCCTCAAGCCACTTAACTGAATCAATGTCAAGCATTGCTTCGTCATAACTGGTGGGATCATCATTATCAATAACCTGATCATGTTCCTTATCAATATGGAAACCATATCTTTCAGGCTCATATCTTTCCTTACCAGACCTTCTAAGTTCATAACCTTGTGGTTGTTCCGTCGCTGCCCTTTTGAGAGGTCTGGGGTTTAGTTCTATGTTAGTTTGCTCTTCTCGTACCTCATCGAGGTCAAGTCTACACCCAATATATTTCTTGAGAAGGAATTCATTCTATAGAAATTTAGCATTTTGTGAGACAAATGTTCTTTGTTCATTTGGGATGTAGAACACGTATGCTCTTGAGTTCAAGGCATATCCTACAAAATTACATTTAACTCCCCTATCAGCCAATTTGTTAGTTTGTGTGAGTTTAACATATGTGTCACATCCCCAAACTCTTATATAACTAAGACTAAGACGTTTCACATACCATAACTAATATGATGTTTGACTAACATTCTTGGAAGGAACTTGGTTTAGTAGTAGTGTTGCAGTTTCTAAAGAAAGACCCCAAAATTAAAGAGGTAGATCCGTGCCTGGCATCATTGATCGTACCATATCTAATAATGTCTGATTTCTCCTTTCGGAGACCCCATTATACTGTGGAGTTCCCGGAGGAGTCCACTGTTGGACAATTATGACCCATAGCGTCACTATTTGTACAGATCACGGTGTTGTTGTACAAATTAACTATGTGATAAAGGAGATTGCACTCTTATCATTTGTGATTAGATCACCTAGATATATAAATGATGAGAGGTCCCCATGATTTTTTCCTGGACAGAGAATGATATGAGACAGTATCAGTCCACGAAGGATAAATCATTAAATATCCCTAGTCAGAGTATTATCGAGATAGGATATCGATAAATACGTAAAAGACTAGTATTGCACGTGTGCGCATTTGTGAGGGCACAACGGCATAGTTCTCATATATTTGGGTATAGGATACTCATGCAAGTGTAATAGGAGGTTGTGTTTTACCGATGGTACGGGAAATAGCTTCGGTCTGGATAGACACCCCCTCGGAATCCCATTGGTAGTATGACTATGTGTCTATGGGAGTCTGCAATCAGGGTAGGTGTATTTAGTCTTAACCTGAGACTTGCACCGCTAATACATACGACAATCAATATACTTTAGTTGAGGTCGTCCAAGGCTTTAACCGGTTCTGTGTACGCCGATACTGGTATATTGGGAATCGTAGTGTGTTGGGTATGATGTCAAGATGGAAATATCACTCCAGTCATAGTGGAGATAATGGTCACGTAGGATACGGAACTCGTTCTCTTAAATGCTCGAGCTATCGGGATATTATGACTAGGTCATGTATATCCGATTATAGAGACTAGTTACCAGACATCCGATATGTGCTTCGTACTGGGCAAACACAATTCCAGCCCTAGGCCTTGCACGTGATCATCCGATACTGGACAGAAATACGTAATACTTCGGTATACTACGCTTGATATAGATCACATATTCCTATAAGGATATTTCTGGAGAATTGGGTAGGCATAGCTCTTTGCTAGAAGCCAACCTTGTCTTGTAAATCGGTATAAACGTAGTACGAGGTACTTACGTGTTCGGATATTCCGACGACCGTATTTACTGCCAACATATCCGGGGATCTCATGGGTCGCTTCCCGAAGATTCACCGATGATGTATGACTCGAACTTTAATTAATCTGAGATTAATTAGAATAGAGAGAGAAAATTAATCTGGGATTAATTACGGAGATATTTTATCTAGGATAAAATATTAATTAAAGAGAGAGAACGATTAATTTGGAATCAATCGATAAAATAATATATTCGATATATTATACGAAATTGGATTTCGACGCGGAATTGAATTTGGATTTTAATTCGGGCAAACGAATTAATTCGTTAGCGACGTGAATAGTGATTTCGCTAGGCGTAATCATTTAATTACGACGCGACGGAAAATTCGTTAATTTGGAATTAGCGAACCCGAGTTCGAGAGTGATTGCGAGCGCATTCGCATTTCGAATTCGAGCGCGGCACGCAAGTCACATCAAGCGTCAAATCGCTAGTCGCATCAATCGTCAAATCACTTGTCACTTTGAGTGATGTGACGTGACATGTAGTCACTTTATTAAAGTGACTTGATGTGAATAGTGATGTGATTGAAAAGCACTTTTTGCTTTTTGACTTTTTGATAAAAGGAAAATGCTTTATGTATTTGTTTTGTTTTTTGAAAATAAAATAAATATATATATATATTACATTTTCTTTTATCATTTTTTCTCTCTCTCTCTCTCCCTTTTACGTTTTTAGGGTTTTGGAGCCAAAACTCTCCTCCTCTCTCTCACGGTCTTGGACCGATTTTCTTCATCCATTTTAGTTAAAACCGAACAAAGGGAAGAAGATGGAGTGCTAGCACACACATGGGTTGATACAAAGGTGATAGGGAAGTGATTTTGTGAGCATGGAATCACTTTTGGAAGCTTGGAGCTTGAAGCTTCAATGGTGTTCATCAATGGCCGGTCATGGAGGAGACAAGAACCACCAAAACCGAGCAGCCCACTGTCAAAGAAGCTCACTGCCGAGCTTCACAAGGAGGAAGAAACGCATCTTGTTCTTGGTGCATCAAATCCAATCATTGTTAGTATATGTTTCCGCCATTATTCTTTGATGTATTCATGCATTTTTCTTGCTTGATTTCATGATCTTGGGACCTAATTAGAAACCAACAATGGTATCAGAGCTTTGATCAAGCATGAAAAAATTAGGGTTAAAATTGGGTAAACTCAATTTGAGCATCAAATGGTTAAATTGTTTGATATAGTATGCTTGAATGAGGTTGAAATGATGTTGTGCATGATCAATTTCAAGAAATTTGGTTGGATCCATTTTTCCCCAAATTTTGGGCATGGCAAATTGGGTAAAATCAATTGAAGCATGATTTGGTTGAATTGATTGATTAAGTATGCTTATATGTTGTTGAATTAATGATTGATTGGATCAATTTGAAGAAATTGTGTTTAGAACAAATTTCCCCAATTTTTTTTATGTTGGACTAAAGTGACAAATTTGGGTAAACTTGATTTTCAGCATATTTTGTGAAATTGGATTAATGAGAATGCTTAATGTATGTTTAATTTAAGATTGATTGGATCAATTTGTTGAAATTGTGTTTGGAACAAATTTCCCCAAATTGCTTATGTTGGCCGAATTTGAAGAACCCTAATGTCTTGGCATAATTTTGTTTTTTGATCATTGGATGACTTAAAACAATTGGGTAATGTTGTTTTGAAGTTCAATTGGATTGAATTTTGATTTGGAACAATTTTCCCTTTAAAAGTTGGCTTGGCCGAATTTAATGTGATATGAAATTCATTGTGTTTTTTTTTGCATTTTGATTCATTGGATGAGTTTAATTGATTTGGGAAATGAGGATTATGGATTCAATTTGATTGAAACCGAATCGGATTGAAAAACCCCTAATTGCCGAGACTTTAAGCATGTAAATTGGGTTTGATTTTGATAAATTGTGTTGGACACTATTTAATGAAGAAATGCATGATTAAGTATGCTAATTGATGTTTTAGAAATATTAATTGGGTGGTTAATTGTGTATTACACTTAGGTTAATTAATTATGGAATCTAGAATTTTATAAGTTAATTAATTGGGCTTGTTTTTGGAAATTGGGCCTTATAGGTTTTAATTGGGCTTTTGGGCTTGGTTGTACCAAGTTAGGTTTAGGCCAATTTGGTTGGATCCAATTGGGCCTAAAACCGCATCAATAAAGTCCAATTATGACTTAATGGACCTTAATTATTTTATTGGGCCTAATGGGCCAAAATTAATTTAAAGGCTTATGGGGTAACTCCCGGATTGGATTTTGGTTATTCGGTTTGACCCGAGTTGACCAAAAGTCAACGCCTTAAGAAATTAATTAAAAGCCCATTAGACTTTAATTAAATAAACATTAGATGCTTATCGGGCTTTGAGACCTGTTACTATTAAATTTGGAATTTAAATCGTAAACGTTCGTTAATAAAAGTGTAATATTTAATTTGGAATTAAATAGTGAATTAGAATTAAATGCGTATTAAATTGGATCTAATTATGTAGTTTAATTTAATTCGAGAATTCGTACTTTGAGTACTTATTCGCAAAACAAGTTTGACTCGAGCAAAATCAAATCGTTGTTTGAACATTGGATGATCACTAATTATCGGATTAATTAATTTGATTAGATTGATTGATAACATGCTTGTATGAATACATGGTTGCGATGCATGAATAATGTATATCGGATGGATATTAGTCGGGTGGGGCAATTTTGGAAATTGTGTAATAAATTTGATTTATTAATTGGACCTGCGTGTCCAGCCTTATCACCTCTATACTCTTTGTATTCTCTTCTCACTTATTCCCCTCAATGTAAATGAGGTTTCTTTAGAAGTGTAGTGTAACGGGTAGAAGTAAATACATGTGCTAGTTGGAGAGAGAAAATGAGAGATTTGATCTAGGATCAATGTAAAGTATCCATCCGCATATCATTATTATTTTATTTCATATGCGTTTTATTATGTGTTTAGAATGCATGTTTAAGGTGTATGATGATGAGACCTTAACAAAGATAATAAATTGGTTGCCAATTTGCACGCAAAAAACCTCGTTCAATATTAAGCGTCTTTCCTTCCATTGAGTGATTCTCACGCAAGATCCTAGACGGCATTGGTTTGTTGGCCAAAGTCAAGGCCTTTGTCTGTCGAAGATGTGTTTGAATCACGAAGGCTTTGTTCCATATCGGTGTCTTGTCCAAGTTGTGGTTTGTTGGCCAAAGTCAAGACCACTTCTTGTCCATCGACATTGATTACGAAGCTTTCCATGGTCAATGGGTCGCGCTTCACTGGGATCGCTAAGTTTGTTGTGCCAAAGCCAAGGCTTAGTTGATTCAGAGGAAAAAGGTTAGGTAATACATTGGATGTATTGGCATATATAAGATATATGTTTCAGACTTGGATGTCTCCCTACCAGATCTAGGAATTGGATGGGATCCAATTGATCTTAGAGATCTACCTAGTTAATTATCATACAATTTGTTGGCCAAAGTCAAGATTGTGTGATATTTAACGGGATCCTAGCCCACTAGGAAACGGTTTCCCGAGTACTCGACAGAGGGTTAGAGGCTCGCCGAAAAATAGTGGGAGGCAAGAATTGAATTTGCAATACTCGTTCAATTACTCGCCATACGCGCTCATTTAAAATTATTTCGTCGTTAGATTAAATGTTAGTTGGACTAATATTTAAATTGTTGTTTTAATTAAAAGTTGGACTGTATTATAGTTGATTATATATAATTGGATTATATTAATCAATATATTTGAATTAATTGATTTCAATTTACAGTTGATTTTATAGTTAGACTATAGTAATCAATGTAATTGAGGTTAATTAATTTAGATTATATTTGATTATATAGTTGGACTATTATAATCATTATAATAAATAGTACCACAAATCGTTGATTAAATAGTTGGACTATTAGAATCAAGATATAAAAATGAAAGATTAGTGTTTAAGACGTAATCCTGGGTGAAAATGTATTTAGACGACTATAATTTTCAAATTGGGAATAAAGTTTCAGGATGGTCCTGGAAAATAACAAGTTATTTTATTTGATAAAATAACATATTATGCCTAAGCCCGAAGTTAAGCAAATAGTAGAGCATAATCTTTGGAAGATCTTGTAATGATAACTTAAGTGCTTAATCCATTAAGCTTGTAGAGTAGACTCCTTAATTTCTGATTCAGAACCAAGGATTAGATCCTTAAAGTATGATAATGAAATTGAAGGATTTTCATAAATCTATACTTAGATTTTAAGAAGGCTTTGACTTCAAAATGTTTGTCATAAATATGTTCACAACTAGTATTAAAATTAGATTTTAGATACTTAGTGTGGTACATAAATATGTAATGATGTTCAGAATCTGCTATGAGCAGGATACTGACTTCTATTGAGATTTATCTGCGAATTGAAAACGGGACGAAAGTCGTTGTTTTAACCGTAGATACCTGAATTTAGGACCTACCTTCGGGTTAGTACTTAAATTAAGGAACTATTATAATGTAACTAGTTTGACTAGATATATTATCTCTATATCAGTGTTTAACCCGCTGCGGGTGAACCTTTATATTCTAGAACACTAAAGTGTTTTATTGTATAAAGATGATATTGAGATAAACACATTAGATGTGAATAACATAATTTATATTTTGAATATAAACAATATCTCAAATATATAACATGACAAATAAATAGCTCAAACTGATTTGATCAGTTAAGAAACCTAATTGTGGCATTATTGTCTTGGACACAATCAAACAAGACTCGTATATCCACACTTTCGAAGAGTGGGTACTTGGACTGATTTGATTCTATTCAAATAAAGTCTACGAATCTAGTTTATTGGGCAAAGTGCCTAAAACACTATTTACTTGGTAAAAGTGTAAATGCCACCGATCTGTTAGCCATAGTTCATAGTGAATCACGTGGGCCCATGTCTAGCTAGGCTAGATATGGATATGAATATTTCGTGACCTTTACGGATGTGGCATCGCGTATGGTTATGTGTTTCTTTTGAAGAACACAAATCGGAAACTTTTAGAGTTTCGACACGAAATAGACAAATAGATCGGCTAAAGTATTAAACTGTCACTGTAAGACCGTAATGGAAAATACTTAAGTAATAAGTTTTTCGTATACTTGAAAGAGTGTAGTATTCTTTCAAAGAGGACTCCTCCCGGAACACGTCAGTTTGACGGTGTGTCCGAACAGGATTAACTAAATTTTGTTAGACATGATAAGGTTAATCACGAGTCGCTCTGAGCTACCATTTCCTTCAACGGATATGCTAAACAGTGCAAGAACTTATTTTGAATAAGGTTCCATAAAATCTGTTTGAAAGATTACATATTAGATATGAACGGGAAAGAAACCAAGTTTCTCATACCTGTTAGATTTGGGTATGCTAGGCATATGTTTGGATGATACCAAACTAAAACCCAAATAGGATAAGTGCCAAATATAGGTTATCCTAGGGATACCAAATAATCGGTGAAAGCTTGGCTTTCATGATAACGACTATGAGTCGTAACAACGGTACAATAAAAATGTAAAATAACGGTACAGTGAACTGGAATCTTCCAAGCAAGATACTGTTACCGAATAAACAACAAATACAGATTATTGATGTAGCTGAGGCAGCAATATAAGTCTTCTAGGGTCGATAATATCTAATTGGATTAGATATAGTTCTGTTAGCAGCTGAGCTAGGCATCAGCACATGCTAAAGAATTAATGGTCGCATCAACGATCCAGATATATACTTTACTATTCATCTGATTCGTTCGGATCATACATCGTGGCGATGTGATGATCGAATAAATCGCATCAGACGATAATCATGAAAATCCGCTGACGAAAGCATTTTCTCAGCTATTTGAGCCAACCGTACATTGTTCGGGTGTAAGACGCTCGAGTGACTCGCTATATGCCAAGTGGGAGATTGTTGGACAATTATGACCCATAGCGTCACTATTTGTACAGATCACGGTGTTGTTGTACAAATTAACTATGTGATAAAGGAGATTGCACTCTTATCATTTGTGATTAGATCACATAGCTATATAAATGATGAGAGGTCCCATGATTTGTTCCTGGACAGAGAATGATATGAGACAGTATCAGTCCACGAATGATAATCATTAAATATCCCTAGTCAGAGTATTATCGAGATTGGACATCGATAAATACGTAAAAGACTAGTATTGCACGTGTGCGCGTTTGTGAGGGCACAACGGCATAGTTCTCATATATTTGGGTATAGGATACTCATGCAAGTGTAATAGGAGGTTGTGTTTTACCGATGGTACGAGAAATAGCTTTGGTCTGGATAGACCCCCCCGCGGAATCCCATTGGTAGTATGACTATTTGTCTATGGGAGTCTGCAATCAGGGTAGGTGTATTTAGTCTTAACCTGAGACTTGCACCGCTAATACATACGACAATCAATATACTTTAGTTAAGGTCGTCCAGGGCTTTAACCGATTCTGTGTACGCCGATACTGGGTATATTGGGAATCGTAGTGTGTTGGGTGTGATGTCAAGACGGAATTATCACTCCAGTCATAGTGGAGATGATGGTCACGTAGGATACGGAACTCGTTCTCTTAAATGCTCGAGCTATCGGGATATTATGACTAGGTCATGTATATCCGATTATAGAGACTAGTTACCAGACATCCGATATGTGCTTCGTACGGGGCAGACACAATTCCAGCCCCAGGCCTTGCACGTGATCATCCGATATTGGACAGAAATACGCAATACTTCGGTATACTACGCTTGATATAGATCACATATTCCTATAAGGATATTTCTGGAGAATTGGGTAGGCATGGCACTTTGATAGAAGCCAACCTTGTCTTGTAAATCGGTATAAACGTAGTACGAGGTACTTACGTGTTCGGATAGTCCGACAACCGTATTGACTGCCAACATATCCGGGGATCTCATGGGTCGCTTCCCGAAGATTCACCGATGATGTATGACTCGCACTTTAATTAATCTGGGATTAATTAGAAGAGAGAGAGAAAATTAATCTGGGATTAATTACAGAGATATTTTATCTAGGATAAAATATTAATTAAAGAGAGAGAACGATTAATTTGGAATCAATCGATAAAATAAAATATTCGATATATTATACGAAATTGGATTTCGACGCGGAATTGAAATTGGATTTTAATTCGGGCGAACGAATTAATTCGTTAGCGACGTGAATAGTGATTTCGCTAGGCGTAATCATTTAATTACGACACGACGGAAAATTCGTTAATTTGGAATTAGCGAACCCGAGCTCGAGAGTGATTGCGAGTGCATTCGTATTTCGAATTCGAGCGCGGCACGCAAGTCACATCAAGCGTCAAATCGCTAGTCGCATCAATCGTCAAATCACTTGTCACTTTGAGTGATGTGACATGACATGTAGTCACTTTATTAAAGTGACTTGATGTGAATAGTGATGTGATTGAAAAGCACTTTTTGCTTTTTGACTTTTTGATAAAAGGAAAATGCTTTATGTATTTGTTTTGTTTTTTGAAAATAAAATAAATATATATATATTACATTTTCTTTTATCATTTTTTCTCTCTCTCTCTCTCCCTTTTACGTTTTTAGGGTTTTGGAGCCAAAACTCTCCTCCTCTCTCTCACGGTCTTGGACCGATTTTCTTCATCCATTTTGGTTAAAACCGAACAAAGGGAAGAATATAGAGTGCTAGCACACACATGGGTTGATACAAAGGTGATATGGAAGTGATTTTGTGAGCATGGAATCATTTTTGGAAGCTTGAAGCTTGGAGCTTCAATGGTGTTCATCAATGGCCGGTCATGGAGGAGACAAGAACCACCAAAACCGAGCAGCCCACTGTCAAAGAAGCTCACTGCCGAGCTTCACAAGGAGGAAGAAACGCATCTTGTTCTTGGTGCATCAAATCCAATCATTGTGAGTATATGTTTCCGCCATTATTCTTTGATATATTCATTCGTTTTTCTTGCTTGATTTCATGATCTTGGGACCTAATTAGAAACCAACATCCACTAGAAAACAATGCCATTTTCTCTCAAGTAATCTTGAAATACGTCGCTTAAGTATTCACCACCTCGGTCAGACCTTAGTGACTTAATACTTTTATTAAGCTGGTTTTCTACTTCAGCTTTGAAGTCTTTGAATTTCTGAAAGGCTTCAGATTTGTACCGCATAAGGTACACATACCCATATCGCGAGTGATCATTGATAAAGGTAATGAAGTAAATGAATCCACCTCTAGCGGTGACTGACATTGGTCCGTATACATCAACGTGTATGAGTTCTAATGTCTCCGCTGCACGCTGTCTTTTACCTTTGAAGGGTAATTTGGTCATTTTACCAAGTAAAAAAGACTCACAAGTTCCATAAGGTTCATACTTGAAGTGTCTGAAATACTCATCCTTATGTAGTTTATTTAATCTTGTTTCATTGATATGACTGATGAGCAGAAAATATATCAATATTTACCGCCCCTTTTACTTAATATTTTGTTTAGTTTCTCGGATTTGATGAACGTTTTGTTGTGTTTTAGTTTATTTTGCAGATAAAATAATATTGGGACACAACGAAATCATTTAGGATGAAATGTGGGTCAAATAAGGGCAAATATTGGACTTGACATATTAATTTTGGAGATTGGAAACTTGAAAGGGCGTTTTATCGAAGTGCAGTTTTGGAAATTCCAATTTTGCGAATCTGTCGTATTTTGGACATACCTTTTTACTCCGATATTGGATTGAGCTGAGTCAAGTTCCAGATTAAAGATGACTCAATGATCTACAACTTTTAAAGACAAAATAATTTCGAATTCTGAAGATTTCATGCCCGATATTGATGAACCATCCAGAAGTGTGTTGTGTGTAATTATTAAAGTCATTTTCAATCATTTTCAAAGCAAAAAATAAATTAATAAATAAATAATAAAAATTATCAAATCACCACCAAACATGATAAGAAATTAGTGGAGCAATTAATAATGGATTTGGTGGAGCAATTAGTGGAGCAATTAGTGGAGCAATTAATAATTGATTTGGTGGATGATTTGATGGAGGCAAAATTTTGCCTGTAAATACCAAGCCATTTCAATTGGTAAATTCATACTTTCTTCTAAGGAATTCCTTAAGAATACTAAGAAGATTGTATCTTGTTTGTTTATTTATAGCTTTCAGTAATTAATTTCCACTTTCGCACTTTCTTTTCTATACTTTTCAGTTTTTACTTTCCGCAATTTACTTTTACGCACAGTACTTTTCTTTCTTTAATTTTCAGTTTTTACTTTTTAGTAATGAGAAGTTAACTCCCATTTACTGAGGTAAAAGGTAAAACTTTTATTACTAATATTTAGATTAATCTCCCTTAATTATTATATATAAACTAGTTAAAACCTGACTTAACGAGGATACCGCCATATTGGTTTGTTGGTGATTATTTAAATTGGTTTTAACCTGACTAAACTGGATACCGCCTGATTGGTCGGTTGGTAATTAATTATTAATTTGACTTAATCTGGATACCGCCTATATGGCTGATTGGTAATTATCATGCAAAGTTAATATATTATATTAAGGGAGATATCTAAAATAGAATTAATAAAAGTGGATCCTTTTACCTCAGCATTTTCTTTTATTGTATTTTTACTTTATTTACTTTTCAGCAATTTACTTTCAGCATTTACTTCTCAGCAATTTACTTTCGGCATTTACTTTTCAGTAATTTACTTTCAGCATTTACTTTCTAGCATCTAATTTTCAGTATTTAATTTCAGCATTTACTTTCCGTCATTTACTTTTCAGCAATTTACTTTTCAGCATTTTAATTTATGTCTTTTATTTTATTTAAGTTCTTACTAGCCCTAGTTATGTGTCGTAACTAAGTTAGTTATCTGGGGTTGTGATGAATTCTAATATCACCGGTTTATAAGGGGTTATTTTATAGTTTGGTTAATTTAAAGGTTTACTTATTAAGTCTTAAGCTTAATGCTTTTTGTTGTCTGATCACCAATAAGATTGATGTGGTAAATCTAAAATAAACTTGACCAAGGAATTTTAGGTTTCAGCCTTAAACTTAATAGCCCACGATCTTCCTTGAGGATAGATAACCCTTTAATAGATTTCCTTACAGGAAAGACATATACATGCCGGGCGGGGGTAGCCATAATTGGAACTTAAACTTAATGAATCCAGGTAATTTGGTTGACATAGACATATGGTTCAATTGGGTTATACTGGGTATTTTCGGCTAACCATCGACAGAGGCTTTCGTATAATTTAGTTTTCCAGGTTAGTAAACCGATTTATTATACAAACATAAAATAACCACTTCATCTTTAAAATGATATTGGAAGAAATTACAACCCTAGATAGTTTTTAATATTGAATTTTCTTAAACCTACCTTCGTGCAATTTTATTTACTTGTATTTAAATTTAAAATCTTCACCATTTCAAATTAATCAATCAATTTGTTAGATAATAGTAATCATGTGACCTCATAAAATTAATAGATTAGGTATTAAGTCCTTATGGGATCGATACTTTTTATACTGGAACTTCCTGGAAGTTTGCGGCACTTTCAATTTAACCGAGAAGCTGAAGAAGCAATGAGACTGCGTATTTTCCCATACTCATTGAAAGACAGAGCTAAAGCTTGGCTACATTCACTACCAGCAGGTTCCATCACAACTTGGAACACTTTAGCCACCAAATTTCTTGCAAAGTACTTTCCACCGTCCAGAACTGGAAAGCTGAGGAATAACATCACATCCTTTGTGCAACAAGACTCAGAAACTCTCTACGAAGCTTGGGAAAGGTACAAAGATTTGCTCCGGAAATGTCCTCACCATGAGATTCCAAAATGGCTTCAAATCCAAACCTTCTATAATGGACTTTCTGGACTGATGAGAACCACAATCGATGCTGCTGCTAGAGGAGCTTTAATGGCAAAAGGAGAAGATCAAGATTGGGACCTAATCGAAGAAATGACCAACAATAATTCCTTGTGGCCAACAGAAAGGAGCATGATCCAAAGAATTGCAGGAATTTATGAAAGTGGAGCTAATACAGCAGTCAACGCCAAGCTGGATCAGATATGCAAATTCATGGAGACTCTCAGCACTGGATCCACAAGTTCACCATATGGAAGAGCACCAGAACCAAACCAACTTGAAGAGACGGTGAATTATGTCAACAATTTCAACAGATAGGGGAACAATCCATATTCCAACACCTACAACCCAGGGTGGAGGAATCATCCCAATTTCTCATGGAGTAACAACTCAGGGCAAAAGAACTATCCAGCACCAGGATTCCAACAGCAAAACTATGAGATTGAAAAAGAACCAGAAATGAAAAAATGGATTGCAGAGATGTTCAAAAAGAAATAAGCAGCATATAATGCTATCTTTCAGAGCCAATCTGCTTCCATCAAAGCACTGGAGAATCAAATCGGACAACTGGCCAATGCTCAAAGTTACAGACTACCAGGTAATCTTCCCAGTAACACAGAACCCAATCCAAGGAACCGAGGGAATGAGCAATGTCATGCCATCATGTTAAAAAGCGGTACTGAAATCAACAAAGATGTTGGAACCAAAACAACTGCTGAGGAAGTTCCAAAAGAAACAAAGCAACAGATGGAGGAAAAAGAAGCAAAGGAAAAAGAACAGATCACTCCACCTCCACATTTTCCTCAACGTCTTCAGAAAAACAAACTGGACAAGTAGTTTTCTCGTTTCTTTGAGGTGTTCAAAAAGCTGCACATCAACATTCCATTTACAGAAGCCTTAGAACAAATGCCCAGCTATGTAAAATTCATGAAAGAGATTCTTTCACGAAAATGGAGATTGGGAGATTACGAGACAGTAACATTGACAGAAGAATACAGCGCCATCATTCAGAGGAAACTTCCCCTGAGGTTGAAAGATCCTGGCAGTTTCACCATTCCATGCATCATAGGAGAACATAACTTTGGTAAGGCTTTATGTGATTTAGGTGCAAGTGTTAATTTGATGCATTTTTCTATTTTCATGATGTTGGGATGTATGCCCTAGAGCTATATGTGATGTAAACGGTTTCATGTGTTTTGAAATAAAAAGATGCATTATTCATTTATCAAATTGTTTGTTTATTTTTCGCATATTATATATCTTCGTAAATACCGTAGATTACTTATGTACCTTCAGACTTAGTGTATGAGTGTCATACACTAGAAGATTTAAGTCTAAAGTTAGTAATCTTAAATAGTCCATAGAGAGCAAACAAAGCGGGTACTTTGTTTGTGGTTTTTCTATAGCTGCGGTCCATTCTATATTTGTATGGCGATCTTAATCCGGATCGTCCATGTAGAGACATGAGAATGGAGGCACCTTGTATGATGCGATCATATAGGACTGGACCTATATAGAAATGACATTCTTATAATATCCGTTAAGCAAATAAATTCATTTCAATCTACTTGATGGTCATATATGGATTGATTTTAATCCTAAGTGTACTACGAACTCCTGCATGGTAGGTTGTGTCCTACGATTTACAAAGGTGAGGTTGGTGTAGCAGTCCCGACCAATAGCTATGTACTTTGGGGGCACACATTTTGTTTTGTAGCTGTGAACGATTTACATAGACATGGAGTTCACTCTTTCTTGCTAGAAGTAGATGAGTATCTTTCTTAAGCGTTGATTCGGTACTTGAACGATTTGAGCGCTCAAGTCTTTCTATTACGAACAGAAAGATTAATATTCATAATACTTATGAATAAATCGTTCATTAGAGAATCAATGGTACTTAAGGTAAAAATAATTAGAGGGGTATAACGAACATTATGACCCTGCTCTAATTACAAAATACTTGTGAAGGATCAATTCGTATGTAATGACTATATCGATGGACAACGACTTAGTTCGACTTAATATTTCATCTGTGGCAACGAGAGTGCAACTTCGGGTTGTTAGTGGAATAACCTGGAGTTAATAATTTGGAATATCTAATTAAGAGCTTAATTAATATTTCGAGATTATTGGAGCTCGGAACCGTGGGTCCATTTGCTTCATGTGCTAGCTCGATTTACTATAGCGGATTTAATATAATTGGATAGTCTAATTATATACTTACAAAAGAATAAATATTATTAATATGATTAATAATATTAATTATGTCACACTTGCAACTATACATTAAAAGTTAATGTATGGTATTAATAATTATATTATAATTATTAAATATAAAATATTGAATTATATAAATGATATAATTTAATAAGGCTAAGATTGTAATTTCTATATTATGGGTTTTGGAAACCCTTGATTTAATTTTGGAAGTAATGACTTTAAAAATATTATCATACATTTAATTTGTAACATATATTGACTTTATGGAAAGTAAATAATATTGTTACAAAATTAATGAAGAAATAAAGGGCATGGCCGAATTCCTTGATGTATAAGGAATAAGATTTTTTTATTTTGGAAACAAAATTTAATAAAAAATCCTAGCCTTGGCCGAATTCCTTAGTGTATAAGGAATAGGATTTGTTTATTTTGGAAACAAAATTTAATCCAAAAATCCTAGCCTTGGCCGAATTCTACCTTAGGGAGGGGATTGGTTGTTTTGTTTGAGTGAAACACAATTGACCTAAGTATAAAAGGAAAACATGATTTTCTTTTGAGTAGTGCTCTCATTCCAAACCCTAGCCACCTTCTTTTTCTTCACAATTCTCTCAAAAGTTGAGAAACAATTTTGAAGAAGAAGAATAAGAAAAATGTTATTAGTGTGTGATTTAATCTCTAAAACGTTTAGGGATTTATTTGTGTGTGTAGCCCACACTACTTTCCGTTGGTAACGAGATATATCTCGGAAGATCTTGTTGCGTTGAACAAAACATATTATTCTTTTCATCTCCATCTCACGACATTGGGATAATTTTACTGCCCATTGTCGTGAATCACTTGGTTGATTCGGGACTCAATTTGTTTCGTTTTAATTCAGGTTTTGGGAAACACCGTGGGGACCTTTATTGGGATGTATGCCCTAGAGCTACATGTGATGTAAACGGTTTCATTTGTTTTGAAATAAAACAATGCATTATTCATTTATCAAATTGTTTGTTTATTTTTCACATATTATATATCTTCGTAAAAACTGTAGATTACTTATGTACCTTCAGACTCAGTGTATGAGTGTCATACACCAGAGGATTTAAGTCTGAAGTTAGTAATCTTAAATAGTCCATAGAGAGCAAACAAAGCGGGTACTTTGTTTGTGGTTTATCTATAGCTGCGGTCCATTCTATATTTCTATGGCGATCTTAATCCGGATCGTCCATGTAGAGACATGAGAATGGAGGCACCTTGTATGATGTGATCATATAGGACTGGACCTAGATAGAAATGACAGTCTTATAATATCAGTTAAACAAAGAAAGTCATTTCAATCTACTTGATGGTCATATATGGATTGATCTTAATCCTGAGTGTACTACGAACTCCTGCATGGCAGGCTGTGTCATTTGATTTACAAAGGTGAGGTTGGTGTAGCAGTCCCGACCAATAGCTACGTACTTTGGGGGCACAGTTTTTTTTATAGCTGGGAACATTTTACATGGACATGGAGTTCACTCCTTCTTGCGAGAAGTAGATGAGTATCTTTCTAAGGGTTGATTCGGTACTTGAACGATTTGAGCGCTCAAGTCTTTCTATTACGAACAGAAAGATTAATATTCATAATAGTTATGAATAAATCGTTCATGAGAGAATCAATGGTACTTAAGGTGAAATAATTAGAGGGGTATAATGGACATTATAACCCGGCTCTAATTACAAGATACTCGTGAAGGATCAATTCATATGTAATGACTATATCGATGGACAACGACTTAGTTCGAATTAATATTCCATCTGCGGCAACGAGAGTGCAACTTCGGGTTTTTAGTGGAATAACCCGGAGTTAATAATTCGGAATATCTAATTAAGAGCTTAATTAATATTTCGAGATTATTGGAGCTCGGAACCGTGGGTCCATTTGGTCCCCGTGCTAGCTCGATTTACTATAGCGGATTTAATATAATTGGATAGTCTAATTATATACTCACAAAAGAATAAATATTATTAATATGATTAATAATATTAATTATGTCACACTTGAAACTATACATTAAAAGTTAATGTATGGTATTAATAATTATATGATAATTATTAAATATAAAATATTGAATTATATATATGATATAATTTAATAAGGCTAATATTGTAATTTCTATATTATGGGTTTTGGGAACCCTTGATTTAATTTTAGAAGTAATGACTTTCAAAATATTAATCATACATTAATTTGTAACATATATGACTTTATGGAAAGTAAATAATTTGTTACAAAATTAATGAAGAAATAAAGGGCATGGCCGAATTCCTTGATGTATAAGGAATATGATTTTTTATTTTGGAAACAAAATTTAATCAAAAATCCTAGCCTTGGCCGAATTCCTTAGTGTATAAGGAATAAGATTTGTTTATTTTGGAAACAAAATTTAATCCAAAAATCCTAGCCTTGGCCGAATTCTACCTTAGGGAGGGGATTGGTTGTTTTGTTTGAGTGAAACAAAATTGACCTAAGTATAAAAGGAAAACTTTATTTCCTTTTGAGTAGTGCTCTCATTCCAAACCCTAGCCACCTTCTTCTTCTTCACAATTCTCTCAAAAGTTGAGAAACAATTTTGAAGAACAAGAATAAGAAAAATATTATTAGTGTGTGATTTAATCTCTAAAACGTTTAGGGATTTGTTTATGTATGTAGCCCACAAGATATAGCTCGGAAGATCTTGTGGCGTTGAACAAAACATATTATACTTTTCATCGGTAACGAGATATAGCTCGGAAGATCTTGTGGCGTTGAACAAAACATATTATTCTTTTCATCTCCATCTCACGGCATTGGGACAATTTTACTGCCCATTGCCATGAATCACTTGGTTGATTCGGGACTCAATTTGTTTCGTTTTAATTCGTGTTTTTGAAAACACCTTGGGGACCTTTTTGGGGACTGTTTCACGCACATTCCGGGGCTGAGATATTGTTCGAAATAGAAGCAAAACTTCAGTATAAGTGTGTTAGACATTATGTCCCATAGCGTCACTGTTTGTAAATGATATTGTATTATTGTACAAAATTAACTATGTGATAATGAAATTGCCTTTTGCCGTTTTGTAATATTATTTACTTTGACTTATAAATGGCGAAAGTCCATATGATTAGTACCTGGACTGAGAATGATATGAGACAGTATCAGTCCCCAAAGGTTTAATCATTAAATATCCCTAGTCGTAGTATTATCGAGACTGGACATCGATAATGCGGAATAGACTAGTATTGCGCTTGTGCACGTTGTGAGGGCACAACGGCATAGTTCTCATATATTTAAGTATTGGATACTTATGCAAGTGCGATAGGAGGTTGTGTTTTACCGATGGTACGGAAAACAGCTTCGCTCTGGATAGACCCCGCGGAATCCCATTGGTAGTATGTCTACGTGTCTATGGGAGGCCGCATCAGGGTAGGTGTATATGGTCTTAACCTGAGACTTACATCGCTAGTACTTGCGACAATCGGTAAACTTTAGTTTTGGGTTGGGGACCTTAACCGGTTCTGTGTACACCTCTTCTGGGTTTATCGAGAATCGTAGTGTACTGGATGTGATGTCAAGATGGAAGTATCGCTTCAGACATATGGAGGTGATGATCACGCAGGACACAGAACTAGTACTCTATAAAAGGTTGCAACCGTCGGGACAATATGACAAGGTCAGGATTGTCCGATTTAAAGAGACTAGTTGCTTGATGTCCGATATATGTTTCGTACGGGGCAGACACATCTCCAGCCCCAGGCCTAGCATGTGATCATCCGATACTGGATCGATGTACGGAATACTACGGTATACTACGCCTGATACAGATCTTATATTCCTATAAGAATATTTCTGGAGAATTGGGTAGGCATGGCGCTTTGCTAGAAGCCAACCTTGCCTTGTAAATCGGTAAAGACGTAGTACGAGGTACGTACGTGTTCGGATTATCCGACGACCGTATTTACTGCTAAAATATCCGGAGATCTCTTGGGTCGCTTCCTGAAGATTCACCTTGATTATATTTGGATTTAGCTTAATTAATCTTGGATTAATTACGGAGAAACTTTATCTTGGATAAAGTGCCTAATTTAGAGAGAGAACGATTAATTTGGAATTAATCGATAAAATTATTGTATTCGATATAATAATCGAAATTCGATTTCGACGCGAAATTAAAATTAGATTTTAATTCGGGCATACGAGTTAATTTAGAATTAATTCGTAAGCGACGTAAATAATAATTTCGCTAGGAGCGATTATTTATTTAAATCCGATTTAATTAACGTCGCGACGCAAGTTCGGTATTTCGGAAATATCGAACCCGAACGCGTGAGTGGACGTGGGCCCACTTTCATTTGGGAACGTGTGGGGCCCACATGACACTTGTCATTATATGCATTATTTTATTGATAAGGCATTGCATGTTAATAGTGTACAAAACACTCTAAGGCATTGCATGGTGATAGTGTGCATTACACTCAAAGGCTTTGCATGGAGTTTGAGTGTTTGACACTCTAAGCCATTGCATGGTTTATGTCATAGATTTTATTTATTTAATAAATTATAACATAAATATAAATTGATTTTTGGTAAAAACAAAGATCAATTAAGACTTTACACAAAATCTCTCTTCTCTCTCAAATTGCCGAGAACTCCATTGACAAGGGCAAGGAAGATTTGATCTTCTATTTCTCCAATTTTGCTAGCACAAGCAAGGGATCAAAAGAGGTGATAGGGAAACCATCAAAAAGCTTGGAGCTTCAAGTCTTCTTCCTCCTCTTGGCCGAATCTTCCAACACTTGGAGCTTCCACCATTTGATCATCTTCTTCATCACATAGCTTTGTAAGTATGATTCCGCCATGCTTCAAGTCTTTTATATATATTCATTTATAGTATTTCATGAATGCTTAATCTTTCCTTGGGACATATTATAGAAACCAACAATGGTATCATTGAGCTAGGTTTAAGCATGAAATACTTTAGGTTAAAATTTGATAAAATTGGTTGAAGCATGTTCTTGTGAAATTTGATGAATAAGTATGCTTGCATGTATATAGAATGATGTTATATGGAATCAATTTTATGAAAAATGCATTGGATGATTTTTCCCCAAAATCTTAACCTTGGCCGAATGGCATGAAGAAATTGATATAAGCATGTTCTTATGAAATTTGATTAATAAGTATGCTTGCATGTGTATAACATGATGTTATATGGAATCAATTTTATGAAAAATGCATTGGATGATTTTTCCCCAAATTCATGCCTTGGCCGAATGTGTTGCTACTTGGAGTGGATTGGATTTTTTTTTGTGTTTAAGATCATTGGATGACTTAGAACGTCTATGGGACGTAGATTAGTAATTCAATCGGATTGAAAAACAAATCGACACAAAAAACTCACCTTGGCCGAATGTACTAAGACATGTAAAGGAGTTGATTTTTTGTTAAAATTAATGTTGGACATTTATTTTGAACAATACATGATTAATAAATTAAATGGGTATTTTTTGAAATATTTGGTTTAATATATTAATCTTGGTATTACACTTTAATTAATTGGACTTTAATGTTTGGAATATTAAATTTTAATTAATGGGCTTAATTGGTGAATTGGGCTTTTAATATTGTATTTGGGCATAATGGGCTTGGTTGGACCAAGTAGATTTGGGCCAAATGGATTGGATCCAATTGGGCCTAAATCACTCCATTAAGTCCAAATATAATATAATGGGCTTTAATAATTTAATTGGGCCTTATGGGCTTGAAATTGGTTTTATGGCACTTAAGGTGATTCCTTATTTGGGCTTGGTAATTGGGTATGACCCAGATTGACCAAAGCCCAAGCCTTAATAAATCAATTGAAAGCCCATTTGACTTGAATTAATTAAACATTGGATGTTAGTTGGGCTTTGAGACCCAATAGAATTGGATTTAGAATCTAAGTCTTTAAAGCACATTAAAAGTGTAAACATTTAATTTGGAATTAAATAATTGAATTAGTATTGAATACGAATTAAATTAGATTTAATTAGTAGTTCGATATAATTCGTGAATTCGTACCTTATGTACTTATTCTAAATCGAGTTGGACTCGCGCAAAATCAAACCATTGTTTGAACATGGATGATCACTTTAACAAAGACTAATTAATTGGATTAGATTGGTTGTAAAAGCATGTCTTGTTTGAATATATATGTATGTGATGAATGAATAGTGTATATCGGATGGATATTAGAAGGGAAAGGGTAATTTTAGAAATTATTGTAAATTTGGAATTTATAAATTGGACCTGCGTGTCCAGCCTTATCTCTTTATCTCTTTGTATTCTCTTCTCACCTAATTCCCCTCAATGTAAATGAGGTTTCTCTTATTGTATTATGTAATTGGGTAGAAGTAGAATAGTGCTAACGGGGAGAGGAAAGGGAGTGATTTGTTCTAGGAACAAGTTGTTTATATATCCATCCGCATATCACTATTACTTTACTTTACGCGCTTTATGATGTTTTAGAAGCATGCTTAAGGGTGTATGATGATGAGACCTAACAAAGATAAATTAATTGGTTGCCAATTACGCAAAAATCCCTCAAACAATATTAAGCGATTTTCCTTCCGTTGAATGATTCTTTCTCAAGATCCGAAATTGGCATTGGTTTGTTGGCCAAAGTCAAGACCTTTGTCAATTGAGGATGTGTTTGAATCATGAGAGTTTTGTTCCACATCGGTGTTGTTGGAAATCTAATAACCATGTCCCAAGATCAAAAACCAAGCAAGATATATATATGAATGAACTAAAAGGAAGTAATGGCGGAAACAATACTCACAAAAGCCAAATGTGGATGCAATAGATGAAGCAAAAATCCTCCTTTGTGCAGTGAAGATTTCGGCCAAGCAGTGAAGAGAAGCTCCAAGCTTAAATTTGATCCTTCCAAGCTCTAAGATGAGTTTCCCATATCACCTTGTATGATCCCTTGATGTTGCTAGCCAAACTTGTGTGTTAGAGTTCCAAACAAAGCACCTTCTTCTTGTCTTGCCACAAAACAAATGAAGAACAAAATGGAGAGTGTTTTTCTTTTACTGGTTTCGGTAATGAGAGAGGAGAAGAAGATATGATTTTTGTCTCAAAAATCAATTTATATTTATGTTATAATTATATTAAATAATAATATAAATATAACACAAACCATGCAAGCACTTAGAGTGTCTAACACTCAATTTCCATGCATTATCTTTGAGTGCTTTGTACACTATCTTCATGCATTGCATCTTGATTAAAAAATACAAATAATGACAAGTGTCATGTGGGCCCCACACGTTTCCAAATGAAAGTGGGCCCACGTGCACTCACGCGTTCGGGTTCGATATTTCCGAAATATCGAGCTTACATCGCGACGTTAATCAAATCGAATTTAAATAAATAATTGCGCCTAGCGAATTTATTATTTACGTCGCTAACGAATTAATTCTAAATTAATTCGTTTGCCCGAATTAAAATCTAATTTTAATTTCGCGTCGAAATCGAATTCCGTTATTATATCGAATATAATAATTTTACGATTAATTCTAAATTAATCGTTCTCTCTCTTTATACAGTACTTTATCCAAGATAAAGTCTCTCCGTAATTAATCCAAGATTAATCGAGTTTGAATCATACGTCATCGGTGAATCTTCGGGAAGCGACCCAAGAGACCTCTAGATATGTTGGCAGTAAATCCGGTTGTCGAACTATCCGAACACGTACGTACCAAGTACTACGTTTTTACCGATTTACAAGACAAGGTTAGCCTCTAGCAAAACGCCATGCCTACCCAATTCTCTAGAAATATTCTTACTGGAATATTAGATCTATAACAGGCGTAGTATACCGTAGTATAGTGTATATCGAACCAGTATCGGATGATCACATGCTAGGGCTGGGGCTGGATAAGTGTCTGCCCCGTCCGAAACACATATCGATGTCAAGCAACCAGTCTCTTTGAATCGGATAATCCTGACCTAGTCATATTATCCCGATGGTTGCAACCATTATAGAGTACTAGTTCTGAATCCCTCGCGATCATCATCTCCATATGTCTGAAGTGATACTTCCATCTTGATATCACATCCAATACACTACGATTCTCGATAAACCCAGAAGAGGTATACACAGAACTCGTTAAAGCCCTGGACCACCAAACCTAAATTTTACCGATTGTCGTAAGTACTAGCGATGCAAATCTCAGGTTAAGATCATATGCACCTACCCTGAAGCGGACTCCCATAGACACGCAGACATACTACCAATGGGACTCCGCGGGGTCTATCCAGAGCGAAGCTGTTTTCCGTACTATCGGTAAAACACAACCTCCTACCGCACTTGCATAAGTATCCAATACTTAAATATATGAGAACTATGCCGTTGTGCCCTCACAACATGCACAAGTGCAGTATTAGTCTATTCCGCATTATCGATGTCCAATCTCGATAATACTACGACTAGGGATATTTAATGATTAAACCTTTATGGATTGATACTGTCTCATATCATCACAATCCGGAACTAATCATAGGGACTTTTACCATTTATATATCAAAGTAAATAAATTACAAAACGGTAAAAGGCAATTTCATTACTACATAGTTAATTTCGTACAATAATACAATATCATTTACAAAATAGTGACGCTATGGGACATTACTGTCTAACAGGTGTCCTGTCCAAGTTGTGATTTGTTGGCCAAAGTCAAGATCACTTCTTGTCCATCGACATTGATTACGAAATTTTCCTTGTCAATGGGTCCCGCTTAACTGGAATCATTAGGTTTGTTGTGCCAAAGCCAAGGCTTAGTTGATTCAGAGGAAATGGTTAGGAAAATGTATTAGATACATTGACATATGTATTAGATATATATGTTTCGGACTTGGATGTCCCTACCGGATCTAGGAATTGGATGGGATCCAATTGATCTTCGAGATCTACCTAGTTAAATATCATACAACTTGTTGGCCAAAGTCAAAGTTGTGTGTTATTTAACGGGATCCTAGCCCACTAGGAAATTCGATTTCCCGAGTTCTCTACAGAGGGTTAGAAACTTGAAGAAAATAGTGGGAGGCTATTATTGAATTTGCAATTTCATTCAAATATTTAGCCTTACGCGTCTTTCAAAATTATTTCGTCAATATTTTAAATAATTAGTTGGACTAATATATTGTTATTTTTATATGTAACAGTTTGACTGTACCCATAACATCGTTGACTTTATAGTTGGACTATAGTTGTCAAGATGATTGGCAAAGGTAATATCCGCGACATAATCATGGGCGATAATGTCTTCAAAGGGACAAACTTTGCCGACTGGGAAATGAACCTCAAGATAGTGCTTGAGGCTGAGAGGATACTGTATACTATTCAGAGACCTCTCCCGCCTAAACCCACTGAGCCACTGGAGCTAGAGTTATGGAAAACTCATAGTGATGATTGTGACCAAGCTCAGTCAGTTATGCTAGCTGCAATGACTCAGCATTTCAGACGCCAGAATAGGGATTTGGATCCCTATAACATGATGGCAAGATTGCGTGATCTTCACCGCACCAATAAGCGGATGAAGAGGTACGAGCTAGTAGTAAGGAAACTCTTCCGCTCCCGGATGACAGACGGCGCATCAGTTGAAGCCCACGGGGCTCAAATGATTGCCGATATGATGAGTTGGCCATAAATGGACCGATTTAACTTACAAACCTTTTGTTTGCAAGTCTTGGTGCGATAAAACCGTCAGGTTGTTGCATATAAACATCCTCCAACAGGTTTCCGTTAAGGAAAGCGGTTTTAACGTCCATCTGCCATATTTCGTAATCGTAATATGCAGCTATCGCAAGCATTATCCGAATGGATTTAATCATGGCAACGGGTGAGAAAGTTTCGTCATAATCAACTCCAAGTTGTTGACGATACCCCTTCGCTACAAGCCTAGCTTTGTACGTTTGAACGTTGCCATCCATGTCTGTCTTCTTCTTGAAGACCCATTTGCATCCAATAGGCTTACGCCTTCTGGTGCATCAACCAGTGTCCAAACTTGGTTGGTATACATGGAATCCATTTCGGCTTTCATGGCTTCTTGCCATAAAGTGGATTCGATACCCCGTATCGCTTCCTCGTACGTAGCCGGTTCAGTATCCTCAATAAGATTAATATCTACATGAGGTGAGATCAGGAATCCATACCTCTCAGGTATTACCCTGACTCTCTCCGACCTACGTAGCCCTTGTGTAATTGAAGATTGTGGTTCAGTCTCATCCTGGATGGACTGTTCGTGTTCCGTTCTAGATTCAATGCCAGGAACAGTATCACTACGACTTTCATCGAGTTCTACTTTCCTCCCACTAACCACTGCATTTAGGAATTCCTTCTCAAGGAAAACCGCATGTAGAGCAACAAATACTTTGTTCTCTTTTGGGTTATAGAAGTAATATCCTTTGGTTTCCTTAGGATATCCAACAAATAGGCATTTATCTGATTTGGGTTCAAGTTTGGTACCTTCCAAACGTTTGACGTATGCCCAGCAACCCCAAATCTTCAGGAATGAGAAACCTGGTTTCTTTCCTGTCCATATCTCATACGGAGTCTGTTCAACAGACTTTGACGGAACCCTATTCAAAATAAGAATTGCACTTTCTAATGCATGTCCCAAGAAGGAATAGGTAGCTCAGTGCGACTCATCATCGACCTTACCATGTCAAGCAAGGTACGGTTTCTCCGTTCAGACACACCATTTAATTGTGGTGTTCCAGGAGGAGTCCATTGTGAAAGAATACCATATTCTTTCAAGTAATCTCGAAACTCATTACTTAAGTATTCGCCACCACGGTCCGACCGTAATGTTTTAATACTCTTGCCTGTTGTTTTTTCAACTTCGTGTCGAAACTCTTTGAATTTCTCAAAAGTTTCCGACTTGTGCATCATTAGATACACATAACCATAACGTGATGCATCATCCGTAAAGGTTACGAAGTATCGATATCCACCTCTAGCCTGGCTAGACATGGGCCCACAAACGTCACTATGAACGAGGGCTAACAGTTCAGTGGCGCGTTCACCTTTACCACTAAAAGGTGATTTAGGCATTTTGCCTAACAAACAAGATTCGCAGACGTCATATGAATTTGGATCAAATCCGTCCAAGTACCCACTCTTCGAAAGTGTGGATATGCGAGTCTTGTTGATGTGTCCCAGACGACAATGCCACAAATAAGTTTCTTCTTTTGGATTACTCATTTTGAGCCTTTTGTTTGTTATTTTACATTTTGGAGATTCATTTATATTCAAAATATAAAGACCATTACTTGCATCAGCACTGCAAATTTCTGCATCATTCATATATAAATAACACCTGGTGTTTTAATACAAAAGTGTACCCTGTTTGGGTTAACAAAGATACAGAAATAATATTCCTAGTTAAACTAGGAACAAAATAACAGTCATTTAGTTAAGTACATGCCCCGAGGGCAGTTCCAAAACAAAAGTGCCTACGGCCAAAACAGCAACAGAGTTCCATTTCCAACACGTAGATCAACCTCCCCCGAAGCCAGTCTCCTGCTATCATGCAGATCCTGCACATCAGTGCAAATAGAGAACCACAGCCAGAATCAAAAATCCAA
>SKCR01043951.1:0-44575 GCA_019454045.1 Zanthoxylum bungeanum
TGGATGTCTTCAAAAGTGCAATGAAGAGTTGAATTTATAATACCTGAAAAGGGGGAGTAAAAATAGCACAAGTATCTTCCAAAGGACGATTAGTAGCAAAATAGTAAAATAGATCGTGATAGTCAACAAGATCTGGATCCTGTCGGAGAAAATAAAAGAAAACAACAAAACAAATCACAATTACTAGGAAAAGACAAAGAGATATAATATGTACAAGAATTTACAGCTTGATTGACGTCTATGCGTCAGGGACAAGCTTCCCATCCAATTTTTTTATAAATTAGCAAACAAGGTCTTTTTTAGTCAGATTCCCAAGACTTAACTGTTGTCTTTCTTTTTGAAATTGTGTATGTAATTTGCGAAAGGCTATGTGAACATGTCCACTGGGATGTGTCTCAAGAGTCGAAGATATATCATCTAAAGACTCCTTACTCAAGCCATCCTTAATGAATTCAATTTTGTCTTCGCGATTAATAGACACCATTCCTAAAGAACGACAACGAGTATTGCAATTCCATCGTGCACATTTGAAAAAACACCCATTTGCTTAGCTCTACGTTTTTCTTGCATAGGTGCTTCTTCCAAACCAGCAGATGTGAAATAAAAGAGTCAGAAGACTCACCTGCCAATCGGACTCGTGCTCCAATTACCCAACGAATGTCATTGGGCACACCATGGATTGTCAGTAATCTCATTTGTTCCAAGCGAGCTTTGTAAACTTTCATAGAGATTTTTGAAGGAGAGAAGGAAATTGCTTGTGAAGATTTGTGAGAGCTTCTTCCATCTTAAAATGACTTAATCTGCAAAAACTAAACACCAAAAATCACACCAAATCACAATATATAACAAAAATTGCATTGCCTCCCGCGAGCGCTAAGTTTTAAAGTCGTCAGCTAGACTTTTACTTTGAACGTTAGGCTGGATCTGAAAGTGTGACACTTTCTTTTTGTCGCTCAAATGATTCTCCCCAGTAGTGCTTGACACGCTGACTGTTAACTTTGAATGTGTTGTTGGTATTGGGATCCAGTAACTCAACAGCTCCATATGGTAAAACCTGAGTGATCACAAATGGACCTGACCACCTAGATTTCAACTTTCCAGGGAAAAGTTTTAACCTCGAGTTGTACAACAACACCTGCTACCTTGGTTCCAACTGTCTGTGCACTATTTTTCGGTCATGCCATTTTTTGGTCTTTTCCTTGTACAATTTGGCATTTTCATAAGCCTGTAGACGAAACTCCTCCAATTCGTTGAGTTGGTGCAGTCTTTTCTCTCCTACAGCTTGTGAATCAAAATTCAACTTCTTCAGTGCCCAGTACGCCTTGTGTTCAAGCTCAACTGGTAGATGGCACGCTTTCCCAAACACCAATCGATATGGTGACATACCAATGAGTGTCTTGTAAGCTGTTCGGTAGGCCCATAATGCATCATCTAGTTTTGTTGACCAGTCCCTCCTTGTTGATCCAACGGTTCTTTCTAGGATTCTTTTGATTTCATTGTTTGAAACCTTAACCTGTCCATTTGACTGTGGATGGTAAACAGTGGCAATTTTGTGAGTAACTCCGTATTTGGATAGGAGTGCATCAAAGTATCTGTTGCAGAATGAGAGCCACCATCACTGATAATTGCCCGCGGTGTTCCGAACCGAGTGAAAATATTCTTTTTCAGGAATTTGATCACGACTTTTGAATCATTGGATGGCAGTGCAATTGCTTCGAACCCATTTGGAGACGTAGTCTACAGCAACCAGGATGTACAAATTTCCGAATGATGGAACAAAGGGTCCCATGAAATCATACACCCCATACATCGAATATTTCCACTTCTAGAATGTTTTGCATGGTCATTCGTTTCTCCTCTCGGAAATATTTCCCATTCTCTGGCACCTGTCACATTGAAAAGCAAAAAGATAAGCATCTTTAAAAAGTGTGGGCCGAACAAACCTGATTGAAGGACTTTGGCTGCAGTTTTGTTTCCGTTTCGCTGAAGTGTCCGCCGTATGGTGATGAATGACAGTGTTGCAAAACACTGTTGATTTCCTCACTGGAACACATCGTCTCAGTAGTTGATCAGCACACCGTTTGAACAGGTACGGTTCATCCCAGACATAAGTGTTTGACTTCTTTGAAGAACTTTTTCCGTTGCTGAGTTGTCCATTCCAACGGCCATTTTCCTGTCACAATGTAGTTGACATAGTCAGCATACCAAGGGACTTCCTGTTGTTTCATGGCAAAAAGCTGTTCATCTGGAAAAGTTTCTTTGATTGACAATTCTTTGCTAGCTGTTTCTCCATTTTCAGCCTCGATAGATGATCTGCCACCTGATTCTCTGTCCCTTTCCTGTCTCGAATCTCCACGTCGAATTCTTGCAAAAGAAGTATCCAACGGATCAATCTGGGTTTGGCATCTTTCTTTGTGATCAGATATTTGATTGCTGAATGATCTGTGTAGACCACCACTTTGGGACCCAACAGATAGGAGCGGAATTTTTCAAAAGCGTACACAACTGCGAGTAACTCTTTTTCAGTGGTTGTATAGTTGAGTTGAGCTTCATTCAAAGTTCTGCTGGAGTAGTAAATGGTGTGGAAAATCTTTGCTTTGCGTTGTCCCAAAACTGCACCTACAGCAAAATCACTAGCATCACACATTACCTCGAATGGAAGGGTCCAATCTGGTGCGACAATGATGGGGGCAGAAATCAGCTTCTGTTTTAAGATTTCAAAGGCTTTCTGGCATTCTGTGGTGAAGTTGAAAGGCACATCTTTCTCCAGAAGATTACAAAGAGGTTTTGCAATCTTGGAAAAGTCTTTGATAAATCTCATGTAAAAATCTGCATGTCCAAGAAACTTCGAATACCTTTAACTGATGTTGGTGGAGGTAGTTTTTCAATTGTCTCTATCTTTGCTTTGTCTACCTCAATCCCCTTTGTGAGATTCGGTGTCCAAGAACAATGCCTTCCTGCACCATAAAGTGGCATTTCTCCCAGTTGAGTACCAGGTTTGTATCTTCGCACCTTTGTAACACCTGTTCCAAATTTTGCAAACAATGGTCAAAAGAATCTCCAAACACAGAAAATCATCCATAAAAACCTCCATACTCTGCTCCAGCATGTCTGAGAAGATGGCCATCATGCAACGCTGAAATGTGGCAGGGGCATTACATAATCCAAATGGCATCCTGCGGAAAGCAAAGTACCATAGGGACATGTAAATGTAGTTTCTTTCCTCCTGGTCTTCTGGTGTGATGGCAATCTGATTGTACCCTGAATATCCGTCAGAAAGCAATAGAACTCATGTCCTGCCAGCCTGTCTAACATCTGGTCAATGAATGGTAGTGGAAAATGGTCCTTCCTCGTGGCTTTGTTAAGTTTCCTGTAGTCCATGCATACTCTTCATCCAGTCACCGTTCTTGTTGGGATCAACTCGTTCTTTTCATTGGTGACCACAGTAATTCCTCTTTTCTTTGGTACACATTGCATATGACTTACCTAAGTGCTATCTGAGATGGGGTAAATGATGCCAGCATCCAACCATTTGATGATTTCTTTCTTCACGACTTCCCTCATGATTGGATTGAGTCTCCGTTGATGCTCCACTGTGGGTTTGTATTCATCGTTCATCAAGATTTTGTGCATGCAAAATGATGGACTAATGCCTCGAATGTCTGCTATAGTCCAGCCAATGGCTCTTTTGTGCTCTCGTAATACTCTCAGTAGCTTTTCTTCCTGCTCCAATGTTAGTGAAGAAGAAATAATAACAGGTAATTCAGAAGAGTTTCCAAGAAATGCATACCTGAGATGGCTCGGAAGTAACTTTAGTTCCAACTGTGGTGGTTCTTCAATTGAAGGCTTGATTCGATCTTTCTTTGGTAGTTCCAGACTTTCAACCGGTGGTGGTACTTTGAATCGGAATGGTTTGTCAAGGTAGTTGATACATTCCAGGATTTTAGCATCTAGCTCGCTGTCAGTCATATTGGTGATGCAAGCTTCAAGTGTATCCGTGGAATTTAGCTCAGTATCTTGAACTATACTGTCAATAACATCAACTCTGAAACATTCTTCTTCCTTTTCATCGCTTGGGAATTTCATGGCTTTGAAAACATTAAAGGTAACTTCTTGGTCCTGTACTTTCATGGTCAGTTCTCCTTTTTGCACATCAATCACAGTTTTACCTGTAGCCAAAAATGGTCTCCCAAGAATGATAGGTATTTCTTTGTCTTCTTCCATGTCAAGGATGATGAAGTCTGCTGGAAGGATGAGTTTGTCAACTTTGACCAGTACATTTTCAACGACTCCTCTCGGAAATGTGAGCGTTCGATCAGCAAGTTGCAAAGATACCGAGGTAGGCATTGCTTCTCCAATTTGCAGTTTCCTGTAAATAGAAAAAGGCATTAAATTAACACTGGCACCTAAATCACATAAGGCCTTACCGATGTAATGTTCTCCAATGGTGCAAGGTACTGTGAAACTGCCAGGATCTTTTAACTTCGGGGGAAGCTTCCTCTGAATGATGGCGCTGCATTCTTCCGTTAAAGCTACTGTCTCGTAATCTCCCAATCTCCGTTTTCGTGAAAGAATGTCTTTCATGAATTTTACATAGCTGGGCATTTGTTCCAAGGCTTCTGCAAATGGTATGTTAATGTGCAGCTTTTTGAAAATCTCCAAGAAACGAGCAAACTGTTTGTCCAGTTTGTTTTTCTGAAGACGTTGAGGAAAAGGTGGTGGTGGAGTGATCTGTTCTTTTTCCTTTACTTCTTTTTTCTTTGCTTCTTTTTCCTCCATCTGTTGTTCAGCTTCTTTTGGAACTTCTTCTTGGGACATCTTGATTCCAACTTCTTTGTTGATCTCAGTACCATTCTTTAAGGTAATGGCTTGACATTGCTCCTTCCCTCGGTTCCTTGGATTTGGTTCTGTGTTGCTGGGAAGATTACCTGGCGGTCTGTAAATCTGAGCATTGGCCAGTTGTCCGATTTGATTCTCCAGTGCTTTGATGGAAGGTGATTGGCTCTGAATCATGGCTTCATATCTTTTTAATTGAGCTAACATCTCTGCCATCACTGGTTCATTTTTCTGCTCCTGGCATTTGTTCTGTTGCTGGAATCCAGGTGGTGGATAGTTCCGCTGTTGGCCTGAATTATTGCTCCATGAAAAATTAGGATTATTCTCTCCACCCTGGGTTGTGTAGGTGTTGGAATATGGATTGTTCCCCTGCCTGTTGAAATTGTTGACATAATTCACCGTTTCTTCAAGTTGGTTGTGGTTCTGGGGCTCCTCCATATGGTGAACTTGTGGATCCAGTGATGCTTTGAGTATTGAGAGTCTCCATAAATTTGCATATCTGATCCAGCTTGGTGTTGACTGCTGAATTGGCTCCAACTTCATAAATTCCTGCAATTCTTTGAATTATGCTTCTTTCTGTTGGCCATAAGGAATTGTTATTGGCTATTTCTTCAATTAGGTCTCAGGCTTGATCTTCTCCTTTTGCCATCAAAGCTCCACCAGCAGCATCATCAACTGTGGTTCTCATCAGTCCAGAAAGTCCATTATAGAATGTATGGACTTGAAGCCATTTTGGAATCTCATGGTGAGGACATTTCCGGAGCAAATCTTTGTATCTTTCCCAAGCTTCGTACAGGGATTCTGAATCTTGCTGCACAAAGGATGTGATGTCATTTCTCAACTTTGCAGTTCTGGCTGGTGGAAAGTATTTTGCAAGAATTTGGTGGCTAGAGTGTTCCAAGTTGTGATGGATCCAGCTGGTAGTGAATGTAGCCAAGCTTTTGCTCTGTCTTTCAAGGAATATGGGAAAACTCTCAGCCTCATAGCTTCTTCAGCTCTCGGTTGTAATTGAAAGTGCCGCAAACTTCCAGGAAGTTGCTGATGTGGGCATTAGGATCTTCAGTTGCATTTCCCCCAAATTGAATTGTCTGCTGAATCATTTGAATGCAAGTTTTGATGTCACCCGCATTTGCTGGTAAATGAGGAAGTACAATACAGGAAATGAGGCCATCTACCACCGGAATGGTTCTGTCTCGAATGGGAATTGGTGGTGCAATCTCCAAAGGTTCAGGTTCCATGTTGACTAAGGCTTCTTGGCCTTCTCGCCTTTCCCTTCTCAACTGTCTGATAGTTCTTTCAATTTCTGGGTCAAGCGGTCGTAGTTCAAAGCTTCTGGTTCGTCTCATGAAGTTTCTGAGAACCTGAAACACAAGAAAACAAAAGCAATAAGTAAAAAGAAATTAGATACAAGTAAAATTATCTAACCTCTAAACTAATAATAAAAGATAAATAAGTCCCCGGCAACGGCGCCAAAAACTTGACCGGCGTAAACACACACGTATAACGCAAGCGTACGTATCGTTCAAGTAGTATAAAAAGTATCGATCCCACGAGGACTTAATACCTAAATTATTAATTTTATGAGGTCAAATGATTACTAGTATCTTACAGGTTGTTTAATTGATTTGAAATGGCGACGATTCTAAATTTAAAGACAAGTAAATAAAATTGTATGAAAGTAGATTTTAAGAAAATTCAATATTAAAAACTATCTAGGGTTGTGATTTATTCCAATATTGTTTAAAGATGAAGTGGTTATCTTATAGTTGGGTAATATATTGATTTATTAACCTGGAACACTAATTTATGTAAAAGCCTCTTCCGATGGTCAATTACAAATACCTAGTATAATCCAATTGAACCATATGTCTATGTCAACCAAATTACCTAGATTCATTATGATTAAGTTCCAATTATGGCTACCCCCGCCCGACAGGTATATTCCTATCCTGTGAGGAAATCTATTGAAAGGGTTATCTATCCTCAAGGAAGATCGTGGGCTATTGAGTCTAAGGTCTTAAACTTAAAATCCCTAACCCCCATCATTTTATTTTTTATCTAGGGAAGTGATGAAACACAATATCCACACTTATATTTGATTTTCTTTTTATAGGTAATTCTTTAGTTTGTTTATTGAGTCTTAAGCTTAATGCTTCTTGTTATCTGATCACCAATAAGATTGATGTGGTAAACTTAAAATGAACTAGACATAGGGATTTTATGTTTCAGCCTTAGATTCAATAGCCCACGATCTTCCTTGAGGATAGATAACACTTTAATAGATTTCCTTACATGACAGACATATACCTGTTGGGCGGGGGTAGCCATAATTGGAACTTAATCTTAATGAATCCAGGTAATTTGGTTGACATAGACATATTGTTCAATTGGGTTATACTGGGTATTTGCGTCTGACCATCGACAGAGGCTTTTGCATATTTTCGTGTTCCAGGTTAGCAAATTAATTTATTACACATAGATAAGTGAATCAATTCATCTTTATAATAATATTGTGTGGAGTCACGACCCTAGATCCTTGAGTCTTTTCTATTATTTTCCTTAGTATTTTGTTTTGAGTCTGTTTTTATTTTATTTTGCAAAACCACATTCAACCAACCAAAAGCAATCAATTCCCTTCTCCCTATAATTAGATACCTGTAAATAAATAGTATCAATATTAATAACAACAGTAGGAATTAAGTTCTCGTGGGATCGATATTTTTATACTACTTGAACGATACGTGCGCTTGCGTTATACGTGTGTGTTTATGCCGGTCAAGTTTTTGGCGCCGTTACCGGGGACTTATTTTTCTTGAGTTATTAATTTTGAAGCTATCTAATTTTCTCTATGTAATTTTTATTTATTTCTTTTGTTTTCAGGTGGTTGAAAAATGGAACACTATTTGGAGGTGGAGAGATTACGTACCTTACAAGAAGATACACACCACATCTGGGAGCAACAGTTCGGTTTTCTGAGGCCTGTTGTACAGCCCAACGACTATCCCTGGATGCCAGAACCAAGCATACTACATTTGCTCATCAGAACGAAAAAGGGAGATGTGTAATATGTGATGGTAACCACTCGAGCGATCAATGCATATACTTTTCAGAGTGGCAGAATTATCAGAATCATTCAAGGTACGAAGAACCATCATATTTTCCATCTTATCCACCATTTACCTACGATCTTCATCAACAACCAGAACCATCAGAAGAAGATCAGATGATTGACACGCTCAAAGATTGGTTCAAGAAACGAGACGAAGAGTTGGATATGATGCTTGAAACATATCAGAATCAACTCGAAAGTATTCAGAGACAATCAACATCTATTCAGAGGATGACAGATCAAATGAGACAATTCACAGAAAACCAGAACTACATACCTCAAGGACCAGATTCAGATGACACTAATGAAGCCTTCGAGTACCAATCCATTCACAATGACACTTCAACAGAGGAGGAGGTTGAGCAGTATCAAAAACCAGAGGTCTCAGTTCAGGAGTCCAAACCAGCAAAGTCTCTATTTGAATTTTATTATTCATATTCTGACGAGGATGAAGCTGATCTATTTGTACCAGCTGCACCAACAATAATTGAGGATGGAACTCTGTATCCTCAAAATGAAGATCTTGGAAATTCCATTGCACAAATGTTTGAAGAAGATCTACCTGAGCCAATCATTTCACCCAGATCAGAGGATGAAGACCTAAAATCTGACATTTCTTTTCATCCTCAGGTTGATAATTTTGAAGCATGCATTTCACAGATGACAGATGAAGAGCTGAATACGGAAATTTTAAAATACATCTGTGAAGAAAAGGTGGAGCAAAAAACAGAGCAAATGGAGGAGCAATTGTCAGATAAAATTAAAGATCCAGTGAATTCAGGCGAAACATCACTGTTTTGAGGAGTACAATTTAGAGACATCACCCAGAAGCTTGACAGAATGGAAATTCCATTCCAAGTCAAGCACCATACGAGACCTCCTGATTTTCTTTCTTTCTTTTCAGGAACCACTGGAGCGACAAAGTTTAAAAAGGTGGCACAAGCACTGAATGAGACAAAATACTTTTTGCCCCTTTACCGTTGGAAGAGACCCTTCAAAAGCAACGCTCATGGGATTGTCATTAATCGGACATCCAAAACGACGCTGAAACCTCATTAACAGATGGATTTTAGTCACGTCTGGCTGAAGATGAAAAATTTAGCGCTAGTAGGGAGGCAACCGATGCAATTTGTTGTAATTTTTATTTTTATATTTTGTGTATACATGTTGTAGAGTTTTTAATTTTGTGTGTTATTTTAGGGAAAAGCACAAAACAGAGCATTTTAAGACAGAAGGAATGGTGTTTGGCAATCACAAAGAGGAGAGCTAATTCATTAGCGATGGCTAAGTAAGGAATGAAATCTTGAGACACATCCTAATGAATTTATACTAAGCGAATGGTGTATTGCGTACACAATTCCGTTGCTTTAATTATTGCTTTGATTCGCTTTTCTGTTGTAATTATTTTTATTTTCGGCGACAAGATCTATATTTTTTGACTTTTCACGATTTATTTTAACGTTCATTTAATAATTGTCATTTGGCAGGTACTAGTGCTACTATTACTCACCCATTTTCAGGTTCTATAAATTCAGCTCTACATTTCTTTCTTCGACAAATCCAGATATACATTCAAATAAGAGAAAGAAAATGGAAGCAACTTCACAGCAGCGAGTCAAGCGAATTTGTGTTTTCTGTGGATCCAATTCTGGTAATAAACAAGAATTCATTGAGGCTGCAAAGGAATTGGGGAGAGTCATAGCAGAGAAAAATATGCAACTAGTATATGGCGGTGGCAATCTTGGATTAATGAGAAATATTTCAAAAGCCGTTCAGGAGGGTGGCTGTCATGTTTTGGGTATCATTCCAAAAACTTTGGCGGACAAACAAACGGAGATGAATGCATCGTATCAGGTATGTCTGAACAAATCCAGGAAATGATCAATACTGCAGATGTGTTTATTGCATTACCAGGAGGGCTTGGAACTTTTGAAGAAATGTTCACCGTAGCATCATGGGCACACTTAAACATTCATCGGAAGCCAATTGGGTTACTCAACATTGAACATTTTTTCGATTTCCTGTTTGTATTTCTTGCGGAAGCCAAAAGACATGAGTTCGTCACAAAATCAGTACATGATATTTTCCTAACTGCAACAAAGGCCGAAGAATTAATTGACCAAATCCTAGCCTTTGAACCAAAAATGACCCCATTCTTTCCAAGTTGAGATGGTCAGATAGGGATCGTGGTAAGAAGCGTAAATTGGACATAGATCTTAATCGATAATTTTTCTATATTTCAGCTAACCAGGTACGACCTTCTTAACTCTCCTTTTACTATTTAAGACATTGGGGACAATGTCTCATTTAGGTTTGGGGGTGAGGATTAGTTAATAGTATCTTGTTTTTATTTTTTTTATTCCAAAATTTTTCGAAAAATACAAAAAAATTGAAAATTTTCAAAAATTACAAAAATATTTTGTGTTTTATTTTGACTAAAAAGGTGAAATTGGTAAGAGATAGCTTAGTAAGGAGTTCCCACTCCTGAGACGTATCTCAAACCTGTTTCGGAACAAGTTAATTTTTGTTTATTTCCTTTTGAATTATTTAATTTGTAAATTCTCCATAAAACGGACTAAAATGGATATTCATATGCTCAGTTGGCAAGTATTATCAACATGCATAGTAACATACGGACATGAGTTAAAATTGAAAAGTTTGTAATATTCAGAGCTTTAGTTTAATTGGAGGAAGCATCTCAAAAAGCAATGGAGTAAAAAAAAATTAAAAATAAAAAAATAATAAAAAAAAAATCCGAGATTTGAGTTATTAAGTCTGTAAGGGTGTTTTAACACTTAGTGCCCTAAAACCAACTGGTTTGGGAGTCACTGGCCCAAAGCTCGTTACATGGATCAGAGATGTTGCCGAATAAATATATATATCTGAAGTCTGAGTAATTAAGTCCGTAGGGGTGTCTTAACACCTGATGCCCTAAAGCCAACTGATTTGGGAGTTACCGGCCCAAAGCTCATTACATAGATGGAAGATATTGTATATAAATAAAAAATAGAGAAAAATCAAAGAAAAAATCAGAAAAATCAGAAAAATTATTCCATTGCTACAAAAAGGTGTGAAATCTGATAGAACTTTAGGACAAAAATATTACTCTATTATCAACTGCACTTATGACTGTTGTGGGCAAAAATGAGTTGTTTAATATTTTGTTGGCTGTGTATATGGAGAATGGTAAAAATAATCAGAGAATTTACTTATTCGGTAATTTAGAAAGAAACAAAACAACTAGTAACTTGGAGTAAAAGTTTCACCTTATTAGTCACTAACATCTTTATTCTCTTTTCGATTGTCTTTTTGCTTTTGTGTGCATTAGTTTTACTTTCTTTTTTACTTTTGTAAAATGTTTGTGGGTATCATTGCTGTAAACCCTCACGAGACTACAACTCGTCCACTAGGGACACCTAGTGGTTTAAAGGTTTGTTGCATATGTTAAATGCAACCGTGATCCCTACGAAAGTGTTAGTTAATTTTATTTTTGTTATTTTGCTCGAGGACTAGCAAAATGTTAGGTTTGGGGGTGTGATGAGTGGTATTTATATCACTATTTCCCACTCATCTAACCTAATATTTTGTATAATTTCTCGGGTTTTGTGAATATTTTGATGTGTTTTGTGTTATTTTGTAGATAAATAAAGTTTCAGGACATTCTGGAGGTAATTTGGAGCAAAACAGTGAAAATTGGCAAAGAAGGCAATTCAGTAATTTGGCCGCGTCGCGACGCCAAGACCCTAGGCGTCGCGACGCCTAAAGTGCGCCGGCCATACTAACGTGCGCCGAAGGACACGTGTCAGAATCTGAGAAATTGGACTTGCTAACGTGCGCCGATGTTGCTAACGTGCGCCGTGCCACGTGTCATCATCACAGAAGATCTGCTAAAATACGCCGGCTGCCACGTGTCAAAATCTCATTAGACCAAAGCAAGCGCGTGCCACGTGTCAATCTCTCATTGGACCAAATTTTGGACAAATCACATGTTGCCACGTGTCGACCTCTCATTTGACCGATCCTAAGCGCGTGCTACGTGTCAACTTTTCATTGGATCGAAAGCTCAACCAAACACCATGTGCCACATTTCGTCTTCTCATTGCACCACCTTCACCGTGTGACACGTGTCATCACCAGATTCTGACGACAGAACAAGCGTGGTCAACCTGCGTGGACCAAAGCCGCGTGCTGGCGTCGCGACGCCAGACCCTACGCGTCGCGACGCCAGATGCCGAATCTGCCTATAAATTCAGCTCATCTTCACTTCATTTGGTGTGCTTTCCTTGAGATTTTTTCCCTGATTTCATAGGAAACATCTAGTTTTGTAATATTAAAATTATTTTTTTTTTTTTTTTAGTTTTTATTACAGCTTTTTATTTATTTACTTTATGTTTTGTAGTTAAATTTCCGCTGGGGTAAAAGGTGAAACCTTTAATATAATTATCTAAGTAAATCTCACTTAACTATAATTTTTAAATTATAATTTAACCGGATTAATTAATGTCAGACTTTATTACCGCCTATATGGTCGGTCTAAATATAAATTACTTTACCGCTTTCATGGCTGGTTTTAAATGTTTAATATTATTAATTCCCGAGAAAGCAGAACAGAAAATAATTTATATTTTATAATAAGTGGGATTCCTAGATAAGAAATATTAAATGTGGATCCTCTAACCCCATCATTTTATTTTTATTCTAGGGAGTGATGAAACACAATATCCACACTTTATAATTGATTTTCTTTTTATGGGTAATTCTTTAGTTTGTTTATTGAGTCTTAAGCTTAATGCTTCTTGTTGTCTGATCACCAATAAGATTGATGTGGTAAACTTAAAATGAACTAAACATAGGGATTTTAGGTTTCAGCCTTAGATTCAATAACCCACGATCTTCCTTGAGGATAGATAACCCTTTAATAGATTTCCTTATAGGATAGACATATACCTGTCGGGCGGGGGTAGCCATAATTGGAACTTAATATTAATGAATCCAGGTAATTTGGTTGACATAGACATATGGTTCAATTGGGTTATACTGGGTATTTGCGTCTGACCATCGACAGAGGCTTTTGCATATTTTCGTGTTTCAGGTTAGCAAATTAATTTATTACACATAGATAAGTGAATCAATTCATTTTTATAATAATATTGTGTGGAGTCAAGACCCTAGATCCTTGAGTCTTTTCTATTATTTTCCTTAGTATTTTGTTTTGAGTCTGTTTTTATTTTATTTTGCAAAACCACATTCAACCAACCAAAAGCAATCAATTCCCTTCTTCCTATAATTAGATACCTGTAAATAAATAGTATCAATATTAATAACAACAGTAGGAATTAAGTCCTCGTGGGATCGATATTTTTATACTACTTGAACGATACGTGCACTTGCGTTATACGTGTGTTTTTACGCCGGTTAAGTTTTTGGCGCCGTTGTCAGGGACTTATTTTTCTTGAGTTATTAATTTTGAAGCTATCTAATTTACTTGTATCTAATTTTCTTTATGTAATTTTTATTTCTTTCTTTTGTTTTCAGGTGGTTGAAAAATGGAACACTATTTGGAGATTGAGAGATTACGTACCTTACAAGAAGATACACCCCACATCTGGGAGCAACAGTCCGGTTTTCTGAGGCCTGTTGTACAGCCCAACGACTATCACTGGATGCCAGAACCAAGCAATACTACATTTGCTCATCAGAACGAAATGGGGAGATGTGTAATATGTGATGGTAACCACTCGAGCGATCAATGCATATAATTTTCAGAGTGGCAGAATTATCAGAATCATTCAAGGTACGAAGAACCATCATATTTTCCATCTTATCCACCATCTACCTACGATCTTCATCAACAATAAGAACCATCAGAAGAAGATCAGATGATTGACACGCTTAAAGATTGGTTCAAGAAACGAGACGAAGAGTTGGATACGATGCTTGAAACATATCAGAATCAACTCGAAAGTATTCATCGACAATCACATCTATTCAGAGGATGACAAATCAAATGAGACAATTCACAGAAAACCAGAACTACATACCTCAAAGACTAGTTTCAGATGACACTGATGAAGCCTTCGAGTACCAATCAGTTCACAATGACATTTCAACAGAGGAAGAGGTTGAGCAGTATCAACAACCAGAGGTCTCAGTTCAGGAGTCCAAACCAGCAAAGTCTCTATTTGAATTTTATTATTCAGATTCTGACGAGGATGAAGCTGATCTATTTGTACCAGCTGCACCAACAATAATTGAGGATGGAACTCTGTATCCTTAAAATGAAGATATTGGAGATTCCATTGCACAAATGTTTGAAGAAGATCTACCTGAGCCAATCATTTCACCCAGATCAGAGGATGAAGACCTAAAATCTGACATTTCTTTTCATCCTCAAGTTGATAATTTTGAAGCATGCATTTCACAGATGACGGATGAAGAGCTGAATATGGAAATTTTAAAATACATCTGTGAAGAAAAGGTGGAGCAAGAAATAGAGCAAATGGAGGAGCAATTGTCAGATAAAATTAAAGATCCAGTGAATTCAGGCGAAACATCACTGTTTTGGGGAGTACAATTTAGAGACATCACCCAGAAGCTTGACAGAATAGAACTTCCATTCCAAGTCAAGCACCATACGAGACCTCATGATTTTCTTTCTTTCTTTTCAGGAACCACTGGAGCGACAAAGTTTAAAAAGGTGGCACAAGCACTGAATGAGACAAAATACTTTTTGCCCCTTTACCGTTGGAAGAGACCCTTCAAAAGCAACGCTCATGGGATTGTCATTAATCGGACATCCAAAACGACGCTAAAACCTCATTGACAGATGGATTTCAGTCACGTCTGGCTGAAAATGAAAAATTTAGCGCTAGTAGAGAGGCAACCGATGCAATTTGTTGTAATTTTTGTTTTTATATTTTGTGTATACATGTTGTAGAGTTTTTAATTTTGTGTGTTATTTTAGGGAAAAGCACAAAACGGAGCATTTTAAGACAGAAGGAATGGTGTTTGGCAATCACAAAGAGGATAGCTAATTCATTAGCGATGGCTGAGTAAGGAATGAAATCTTGAGACACATCCTAATGAATTTATTCTAAGCTAATGGTGTATTGCGTACACAATTCCGTTGCTTTAATTATTGCTTTGATTCACTTTTCTGTTGTAATTATTTTTATTTTCGGCGACAAGATCTATATTTTTTGACTTTTCACGATTTATTTTAACGTTAATTTAATAATTGTCATTTGGCAGGTACTAGTGCTACTATTACTCACCCATTTTCAGGTTCTATAAATTCAGCTCTACATTTCTTTCTTCGAAAAATCCAGATATACATTCAAATAAGAGAAAGAAAATGGAAGCAACTTCACAGCAGCAAGTCAAGCGAATTTGTGTTTTCTGTGGATCCAATTCTGGTAATAAACCAGAATTCATTGAGGCTGCAAAGGAATTGGGGAGAGTCATAGCAGAGAAAAATATGCACCTAGTCTATGGCGGTGGCAATCTTGGATTAATGGGAAGTATTTCAAAAGCCGTTCATGATGGTGGCTGTCATGTTTTGGGTATCATTCCAAAAATTTTGGCGGACGAACACTTAATCGGACAAACAAACGGAGATGAACGCATCGTATCAGGTATGTCTGAACAAATCCAGGAAATGATCAATACTGCAGATGCGTTCATTGCATTACCAGGAGGGCTTGGAACGTTTGAAGAAATGTTCACCGTAGCATCATGGGCACACTTAAACATTCATTGGAAGCCCATTGGGTTACTCAACATTGAACATTTTTTCGATTTCCTGTTTGTATTTCTTGCGGAAGCCAAAAGACATGAGTTCGTCACAAAATCAGTACATGATATTTTCCTGACTGCAACAAAGGCCGAAGAATTAATTGACCAAATCCTAGCTTTTGAACCAAAAATTGACCCCATTCTTTCCAAGTTGAGATGGTCAGATAGCGATCGTGGTAAGAAGCGTAAATTGGACATAAATCTTAATCGGTAATTTTTCTATATTTCAGCTAACCAGGTACGACCTTCTTAACTCTCCTTTTACTGTTTAAGACATTGGGGATAATGTCTCATTTAGGTTTGGGGGTGAGGATTAGTTAATAGTATCTTGTTTTTATTTTTTTTATTCCAAAATTTTTCGAAAAATACAAAAAAATTGAAAATTTTCAAAAATTATAAAAATATTTTGTGTTTTTGTGTTTTTATTTTGACTAAAAAGGTGAAATTGGTAAGAGATAGCTGAGTAAGGAGTTCCCACTCCTGAGACGTATCTCAACCCTGTTTCGGAACAAGTTAATTTTTGTTTATTTCCTTTTGAATTATTTAATTTGTAAATTCTCCATAAAACGGACTAAAATGGAACTTCATATGCTCAGTTGGCAGATATTATCAACATGCATAGTAACATACGGATATGAGTTAAAATTGAAAAGTTTGTAATATTCAGTGCTCTAGTTTAATTGGAGGAAGCATCTCAAAAACCAATGGAGTAAAAAAAAAATAAAAAAAAATAAATCCGAGATTTGAGTTATTAAGTCTGTAAGGGTGTTTTAACACTTAGTGCCCTAAAACCAACTGGTTTGGGAGTCACTGGCCCAAAGCTCGTTACATGGATCAGAGATGTTGCCGAATAAATATATATATCTGAAGTCTGAATAATTAAGTCTGTAGAGGTGTCTTAACACCTGGTGCCCTAAAGCCAACTGGTTTGGGAGCCACCGGCCCAAAGCTCATTACATAGATGAAAGATATTGTATATAAATAAAAAATAGAGAAAAATCAAAGAAAAAATCAGAAAAATCAGAAAAATTATTCCATTGCTACAAAAAGGTGTGAAATCTGATAGAACTTTAGGACACAAATATTACTCTCTTATCAACTGTATTTATGACTGTTGTGGGCAAAAATGAGTTGTTTAATATTTGTTGGCTGTGTATATGGAGAATGGTAAAAATAATCGGAGAATTTACTTATTCGGTAATTTAGAAAGAAACAAAACAACTAGTAACTTGGAGTAGAAGTTTCACATGATTAGTAACTACCATCTTTATCCTCTTTTCGATTGTCTTTTTGCTTTTCTGTGCATTAGTTTTACTTTCTTTTTACTTTTGTAAAATGTTTGTGGGTATCATTGCTGTAAACCCTCACGAGACAACAACTCGTCCACTGGGGACACTTAGGGGTTTAAAGGCTTGTTGCATATGCTAAATGCAACCGTGATCCTTACGAAAATGGCTTAGTTAATTTTATTTTTGTTATTTTATTTTGTGTTTTGCTCGAGGACTAGCAAAACTTTAGGTTTGAGGGTGTAATGAGTGGTATTTATATCACTATTTCCCACTCATCTAACCTAATATTTTGTATAATTTCTCGGTTTTTGTGAATATTTTGATGTGTTTTGTGTTATTTTGTAGATAAATAAAGTTTCAGGACATTCTGGAGGTAATTTGGAGAAAAAGAGTGAAAATTGGCAAAAAGGGCAATTCGGTAATTTGGCCGCGTCGCGACGCCAAGATCCTACGCGTCGCGACGCCTAAAGTGCACCGGCCATACTAACGTGCGCCGAAGGACACATGTCAGAATCTGAGAAATTGGACTTGCTAACGTGCGCCGATCTTGCTAACGTGCGCCGTGCCACGTGTTATTATCACAGAAGATCTGCTAAAATGCGCCGGCTGCCACGTGTCGAAATCTCATTAGACCAAAGCAAGCGCGTGCCACGTGTCAATCTCTCTTTGGACCGAATATTGGACACATCACATGTTGCCACGTGTCGGCCTCTCATTTGACCGATCCTAAGCGCGTGCCACGTGTCAATTTTTCATTGGACCGAAAGCTCAACCAATCACCATGTGCCACGTGTCATCTTCTCATTGCACCACCTTCACCGCGTGACACGTGTCATCACCAGATTCTGCTAACAGAACAAGCGTGGTCAACCCGTGTGGACCAAAGCCGCGTGCTGGCGTCGCAACGCAAAGACCCTACGCGTTGCGACGCCAGATGCCGAATCTGCCTATAAATTCAGCTCCTCTTCACTTCATTTGGTGTGGTTTCCTTGGGATTTTTTCCCTGATTTCATAGGAAGCATCTAGTTTTGTAATATTAAAATTATGTATTTTTATTTTTAGTTTTTATTACAGCTTTTTATTTATTTACTTTATGTTTTGTAGTTAATTTCCGCTGGGGTAAAATGTGAAAACTTTAATATAATTATCTAGGTAAATCTCACTTAACTATAATTTTTAAATTATAATTTAACCAGATTAATTAATGTCAGACTTTATTACCGCCTATATGGTCGATCTAAATATAAATTACTTTACCGCCTATATGGCTGGTGTATTGGACTAAATGGATTACCGCCTATATGGCTGGTTTAAATGTTTAACATTATTAATTCCTGAGAAAGTAGAACATAATAGAAAATAATTTATATTTTATAATAAGTGAGATTCCTATATAAGAAATATTAAATGTGGATCCTCTAACCCCCACCATTTTATTTTATTCTAGGGAAGTGATGAAACACAATATCCACACTTTATATTTGATTTTCTTTTTATGGGTAATTCATTAGTTTGTTTATTGAGTCTTAAGCTTAATGCTTCTTGTTATCTGATCACCAATAAGATTGATGTGGTAAACTTAAAATGAACTAAACATAGGGATTTTAGGTTTCAGCCTTAGATTCAATAGCCCACGATCTTCCTTGAGGATAGATAACCCTTTAATAGATTTCCTTACAGGACAGACATATACCTGTCAGGCGGGGGTAGCCATTATTGGAACTTAATCTTAATGAATCCAGGTAATTTGGTTGACATAGACATATGGTTCAATTGGGTTATACTGGGTATTTGCGTCTGACCATCGACAGAGGCTTTTGCATATTTTCGTGTTCCAGGTTAGCAAATTAATTTATTACACATAGATAAGTGAATCAATTCATCTTTATAATAATATTGTGTGGAGTCATGACCCTAGATCCTTGAGTCTTTTCTATTATATTCCTTAGTATTTTCTTTTGAGTTTGTTTTTATTTTATTTTGCAAAACCACATTCAACCAACCAAAAGCAATCAATTCCCTTCTCCCTATAATTAGATACCTGTAAATAAATAGTATCAATAATTAATAACAACAGTAGGAATTAAGTCCTCGTGGGATCGATATTTTTATACTATTTGAACGATACGTGCGCTTGCGTTATACGTGTGTGTTTACGCCGGTCACCTTCTCATCTTCTGTTTGTGGACTCATCTTATTGAAAGATGAATCACATGTCTGAACGTATGTTTGCTGTCTTACAGTTACCAAAATTATACCGTTCTAAGATCTTATCTATATACGTTGATTGAGATAACTCAATCATCTTCCTTTGTCTATCTCTATAGAGTTTTATCCCTAAAACATAGAAAGAAGCTTCCCCAGGTCCTTCATGGAGAAATTCTTACAGAGTACGCTTTGACGCTTTGTAACAGACCTAAATCATTCCCAATGATTAGGATGTCATCAATATATATGACTAAAAATACGACCATGCTCCCACTGGCCTTCTGATACACACAAGATTCTTCCGAATTCTTGAGAAAACTAGACGATCTAATAATCTCATCGAATCGAAGATTCCAACTTCGTGAAGCTTGTTTAAGTCCATAAATGGACTTCTTAAGCTTACACACCATACCAAGTTTTCGCTGGACGCAAAACCTTCCGGCTGTTCCATATAGATTTCTTCATCAAAAAATCCATTTAGAAAAGCCATTTTGACATCCATTTGCCAAATCTCATAATCATGATATGCAGCTATAGAAAGAAAAATCTGAATAGACTTAAGCATTGCTACTGGTGAAAAAGTTTCATTGTAGTTGACGTCAGGTCGCTGGGTGTATCCTTTTGCTACCAGTCGGGCCTTGTAAGTTTCAACCAAACCGTCAGGCCCGCGCTTCCTCTTGTAAACCCATTTACAACCGATAGGAACAATTCCTTCGGGAAGCGGAACCATGTCCCAAACTTGATTCTCATACATTGAGTCTAACTCGAATTTCATGGCACTTTTCCATTTCACGGAGTCGATGTCCAATATCGATTCTCTATAGGTGAAATGATCAGTCTCTTCTACTAAGAAAGCATCTAGACTATTTTCTTGTATCAAATACAAACGTTCATGAGGTCTAGATACCCTTTCTGACCTACAGAGTGTGTGTGTTGAAGGTCCTTCATCTACTTGAACTTCAGGTTCCTCCGTTGGTTCGTTGTTTTTAGGTTGGACTTCATCAAGTTCAACCTGTCTATGATTACCATCTTCTGACAAAAATTCTAGTTCTAGAAATTTTACGAAGTGAGCTACGAACACATTTTGACACTTGGTATCATAGAACATATATCCCCTCGTATTCGAAGGATATTCGACAGACCTAAACTTTTGCCCTCGAGAGGAAAGCTTATCTTGCTGAGTCACCCTGACATAGGCAGGACAACCCCAAACCTTAATGTAACTAAGATTTGGTCTCCTACCGAACCATATCTCATACTGTGTCGTAGGAATAACTTTTGAAGGAATCTTATTCAAAAGATATGCAACTGTTAAAATAAGAGTAGCCCAATAAGTAATAGGGCATATCTGTGAAACTCAACATTGATCGGACCATATCCAATAAAGTCCGATTTCTCCTCTCAGACACTCCATTATGATGTGGAGTACCTGGAGGAGTATATTGAGCGAGAATCCCATTCTCCTTCATATAATCCATGAACTCATTGCTCATATATTCGCCGCCTCGATCAGATCGAAGGAATATAATATATTGACCAGTTTGTTTTTCTACTTCATTTCGGAACTCTTTGAACTTTTCAAAGGTTTCCGATTTATGTCGCATCAAATAGACATAACCGTACCGTGACAGATCATCGATAAAGGTAATGAAGTACGAATAACCACTGTGAGCAGTCTGACTTAGTGGACCACATACATCAGAATGTACGAGTTCCAGTAAGTTAGTGGCGCGGTGTCCAACACCAGAAAATGGGGCTTTGGTCATCTTACCCTGAATACATGATTCACAAGTTGGATATGATTCAATGGTAAGATCTGGTATCAAACCATTCCTAACCAATTGGGTAAGGCGTTTAACGCTTATGTGACCAAGCCGCATATGCCAAAGTTCAGTATTATTAATTACAGGTAAACAACGTTTATTAATTCCAGTATTTAAAATCTCTTTTGAAGTTTGCAATGTATAATGACCATGCTGGTTTGGACAACAAAGGATTTGAATATTACTTTTATCATATAAATACAAAAGAACAGTTCTTAATATTAATACGAAAGCCTTTTGTATCAAATACAAAAATTGATATAATATTAGCTACACATCCAGGTACAAAATAACAATCATTTAACAAAAGTGTCCATTTCAGCAAATGGATCTCGCATACTCCCATTGCAACTGCATCCAGTGAGTCTCCACTCCCGAACTGCAAACTGCATCTCTCCAGGCTTCAGTTTCCTTCCTTTCCAGCACCTGCAATGAATTGAAAATGTGAATGGGACAAGCAGAATCTAAAATCCAGGTGGATGTAACGGCTTCACAAGCCAAAGATATATCAATAACTGGAAAAATAAATGTACCTATGTCGATGCTCTTCCCTCATCAGCTGGGTAATGTAGTCAGGACAGTTCCTATTCCAGTGCCCGACTTTTCTGTAGTGATGGCATTTGTATTCAGAAGCCCTCTTGGGCTTTGCTATCTTTGCCTGTGGTTGAGGACCGATACCCTTCTTCTTCCATTTCTTCTTCTTTCCCTTTGACCAAGTCTGGGAAGAAGCAGAAAGTGAAGTAGGTCTTGGAGGGCGAGTCGGTACTCCCTTCTTGAGGTCCTCTTCGGCCGTGAGCAACATCCTATGCAGCTCTTGGTAGGTACAGATAATCCCGTTCATGTTGAAGTACATCACGAACTGGCGATAAGAAGCTGGGAGCGAACCAAGAATGACACTCCTACCGAGAATGTCATTCAGAATGAGATTATGTTGCCTCAGTTGATCGATCAAATCGATCATCTGAAGAACATGTGGGCTAACATTTTACCCCTCATCCAACCGCGCATGGAAAAATTCCATTGCGACCTTATGAACAACAACTTGTTCTTGGTTCTCAAACGATTGTCTTAATCGAGTCATCATACTATACGCATCTGACATGCCATAGTATTGTTTCTTGAGCCCGGTGAAAATGAACTTAAGATGTATGATTTAAATTTTAAATCATCATCCTTCCAAGCTTGGAAGACTTCGCGTTCTTCCGGTGTAGCATCCTCATCCTCCAAAGCAAGGGGCAGTGGACCCTCAAGAACATATCCCAACTTCTCGGAGTCGAGGACAATCCTCAAATCCAATTCCCAATCGGCGAAGTTATCAGCGCCTTTCAGTTTGTTCGCATCAAGCATACGCGCAAACTGATTAGTGGATGGTGCCACCATCGCAAATCTATCATATAGATTACGAAAACAGTTAGCAGAATTAAGCAGTTTCATATAATATCAAAAGCATAAACTAGATCAAGGATTTTTAATCTAAAAATGCTCATCCCACTAAATCATGCAATACTGTAATCCTCAAACAGAATACAAAGATTTAATAATTAAATTAAATACAAATAGTGAAAAGTGGATCCCGTGAATATATTTCAGCTCACAACAGAGGCACGGTCTCGCCTACGTATATTCATTAGGTAGACAACTCATTTGTCAATCACTCACTAGTGACTTCTGGGTTTCCGGTCCTGGTCGTTTCTCATTGTCGCTGCTAAGGCAGGCCCACAAGGAGACGTACCAAGGTTAAACTCGTCAATGATAAACTCAAGTTACTTGCGTAACCCTGACAGCTGGGGCACGTTCATGATTCCTCTTTCGCTTGAATTTATCTAGTATCTTATATACATCCGGTATAAATAAATCTCTATTGGCTACACCCTCACAGCAGAGGCACGGTCTCAGATGTAGTCACTAGAGAAATATTTATAAACCGTATTGACAAGACGGACCAGATAACATGCATCAAATATATAATTACAATTAAACCTTATTAATTAGGGATTTTCCGCTAAGTGTCATACACCCTAAATCTAATCAAATTAGATTAAAAAACAAACATGTATAAAGTCAAGAAAACATGATTAAACATTGAATTTAAAGGGCTAATCATATTAGGGGGCCTAGAATCAGACTCGCTCTGATACCATTTTGAAGGGGTTTTATAGCGGAAATCCGGTAACGCAGCGGAACAGTGGAAAATCAAAATTTTCCGATTTCAAAATTTTTCTTGGATTAATTAAATAAACATATTTATTTAATTATCCAATTATCAAATTATGAAATATTACACAACAAATCATATTTTTGTGTAATTATCGAATTACCCCTAAACATTGCATTTTGTTCATTTTAATCCGAAATTGTTCGAAACGATTTTGGATGATTCTAAATCATTACAAATATGAATTTAACATGTCCTACACATTGAAATTCAAATTGCAACAAAAATTCCCAAAATATCATGCCTTGGCCGAGAGCCTCCTTAGTGGGGAAATTATGCATTTTACACTTTACATGTTCAAAACACATGAAGATGAAATCCAATCAACCCAATATTTTATATGCATCATATACACATCCATATACACCATATAAATGAAAAGCCCCAAATTTAGAAGTGATCTTAAAACCTAATTTTTCAATTTCATCAAATTGGACAAATTAAACCAAATTAGTAAAATCCAATACTTCAATCATGTTTCTTCCACTACAATCAAGCCTCACAACAATGAAACAACTATATAAGAAATCTAGGTCATTTAAGAGTGGGTCAATAACTCTAGATTAGTAACAAGTTTCTCAAACCATCAAAAGAAAGCTTACTAACTCATTAGTAACATTCTATGATCATTTATACATGCTCAACCCAATCCAAAATCTCCATCCTCCAAAAATACAAAGAATAAAGAATAGAAAAATATGAAAAAAATCACAAGATGAAACCCACAACAAGAGGAACATTTTTCTGTCTAATGGAAGGTTGAAAATACTTACTTAAATCCAAGCTTTTTCTTTGTTTTTTCTTTTCTTTTCTCAAGCTTCTTTGTCTTTCCTTTTAATAGAGTTTTTGGTAAAGGTTTTGACTTAATGAAACCCTAAAATAAATAAAACAATTTATACCAAAAATTTTAGCCCTTTGCCGAAAATTGTATATGGCAAAATATCATAATATTTGTTTTTTGTTTCATTTAATTACAACTTATCCACTTGGTAAATTGATCATTACACCTTTAATGAATAATTCAAACAAGTCAACAATTGCAACTAAGTCATTAAATAAAATATCATAACCTAAAATATTCATACTTTAATTAATTTAATCATTTAACAATTAAATAAATAATTAATTATTAAATACAAATATATTAAATATATGTATTATATTTACAATAAATATCAAATACATATATATTTATGATATTAGTCAAATATCTCAATTTGACAATTAATTAATGTGTATTTGAATTAATCTAGCATTAAATGCAAATACACAAAAATTAAGGAAATGACTATCGGGTCCCTACACATGTATTTTTCGTTTAACCTTTAAACGACTTTATAAATAATCAATATTATTTATAAATGTTGCCCTAGTGCTCTACGAGTATATTTCATTAGTGAGACTCTCTAGATACAGGCATATCCGTCATGAAATCCAATTTTGTGTCCATAATTTATCCACCCGTAAATTATGATGATCACGGATAAACTCGCTGAATCATACAGGTCGAGGTCATGGAAAATGTATAATTCCTCTGTCACAGGTATCCGGATATATCCCAGAGATATAGATGTAAACGTCAAATCTCTATAGGGATTATCCCGTCGACGTCTCTATTAACAATCTACAAAAGAACATTTAGAACTGGCTTCTAAATTGTACCACGGGCCCATGGTTTTTATCTGATTGCTAATCATATAGACTACATATGCTCTGATACATCAAACTGACGGATCCTATCTCGATACACACAAGACACTCTGAGGATCTATCCACACCCAACGAACATACGGAGGTTTGATCTAAATAGATCGGTGACGTGACTGCCATCTAAGTGTGGAAGATGTCTCATGCGCCCACAGTGGTATCTCAAGTCGAAGAATCACAAGTGCTACTCAACCCGATAAGATTCTTATTGATGTTGGTGTACCATCCATTAAGAATCTTCAGTGAGTCGTTCAGTGTTTATCCGCTATAAACACCTACACGTCTATACTAGTCTCCAAGACTTATAGTTCATTGAGAAACCATTGGAATCATATATTCCAGTATACGACATGTACCGATCTCAACGGGTTTACTATACTGACCAAGTAGTGTAAACTTTGACCAGGAACTGTCTGAGAATGAAAACATCATGATACAACTCATTGTCAGTTGAGACGCTTTTGCAACAGCATCATGACTAGTCATTCCAAGGTCATTACGTCTTTACCATATTAAAAGATACATTATATTATAGAAACTACATATATTATTCATAATAATAACATTTTACAGAAGTATTCATAAAGAAATACAACCGGGAATCGGCGCTCTGAGCACCAACCCCAACAGTTCCTACCTATGTGAAGGTTTTAAATGATCTATGCACCATGAAGAGCATCACGTGAAGAAAACCACATTCATAACAGAGCAAGCCAGTGCAGTGATTGAGCAAAAGGCCCCACCAAAATATAAAGATCCGGGCTGCCCCACCATTACTTGCCACATTGGCACTTATGAGTTTGGTCAAGCTCTATTAGATTTAGGCGCGAATGTTAATCTCATGCCACTTTCCATCTATATGCAGTTGGGGCTTGGAGAGATTAAGCCTACATCTTTGGTTTTGCAGCTAGCTGATCGCTCTGTCAGAACTCCACGGGAGGTAGTTGAGGACGTCTTACTCCAAATCAACAAATTCTACTACCCAGTTGATTTTCTGATTCTAGACACCCGGTCTGTGGTTAAAACTGAATCCAAAATTCCTCTCATCTTGGGTAGACCTTTCCTTGCCACAGCCAATGCCCTTATTAATTGCAGGAATTGTCTCATGAAATTGTCATTCGGGAACATGACATTAGAAGTGAACATTTTTCACGTGGGGAAACAACCACAGGATGACGATGAATGTCATCACACATACCTGATAGACACAATTGTGCCAGAAATAACCCCTATTCAACATGATAATCCTCATGATCATCTTCTTCTTAATTCCAACATTTAGGTACTCTTGGATCAACTGAACTTCATGATATCGCCACTGGCTGTTCTATTTTGCAAACACATGGAACAAAAGTATGGCAGCCATAATTTGAGGCTCTACCAGGTGATAGGGAGAAACTGAAGCCTTCTGCAGTTGAAACACCAAAAGTTGAACTAAAGCCATTACCAGAAGGGCTTCAACATGTGTTTCTTGGGCCATGAGATACTTTTCCTGTTATTATTTCATCGAAGTTAAGTGCATCACAAGGCAAGCAATTGCTTGACATGTTGAGTGAGCATAAATCGGCACTTGGCTGGACCATATGAGACATTAAAGGTATCAGATCCTTGATTTTCCTTAACAAGATTCATCTAGAAGAATGAGCTATTCCTCGTAGAGACCTTCAACGTAGACTTAACCCTACTATGAAAGAAGTGGTGAGAAATGAAGTGATAAAGTTACTAGATACAATATTATATACCCAATTGCTGATAGTAAATGGGTTAACCCTACGCAGGTTGTCCCTAAAAAGTCGGGAGTTATTGTAGTGCAAAACGAGGCAGGAGAACTAGTTCCCACCAAGGTAGTCACAGGTTGGCGCATGTTCATAGATGATCGAAAAGACCATTTCCCACTTCCTTTTATTGATCAGATTCTTGAGCGGGTAGCAGGTCACCCATTCTACTACCTTCTAGATGGTTACTCAGGATACTACCAAATTGAGATCTCCTTAGAAGATCAAGAAAAAAACACATTCACCTTCTCGTTTGGTACTTATGCTTTTCGCCGCATGCCATTTGGTCTATGCAATGCCCCTGCCACCTTTCAGAGATGCATGATGAGCATTTTTAGTGATATGATCGAGAAGTGTATGAAGGTGTTTATGGATGACTTAATAGTGTTTGGTGATTCCTTTGATGCATGCTTACTTAATTTGGAAGCAGTTTTAAGTCGATGTAAAGAAAAAGGACTCGTCTTGAATTGGGAAAAGTGTCATTTCATGGTCCCTTCGGGAATTATTCTAGGTCATATCATTTCTTCCAAAGGCATTGAAAATGAAAAATCAAAAATTGAGTTGATATCCAAGCTGTCGATACCCAAAACTGTGAAAGATGTTCGATATTTTCTTAGGCATGCAGGTTTCTATCGGAGATTTATACAGAACTTTTCCTCGATATCTAGACCACTGTGTAACCTCCTTGTTAAAGACTATTTATTTGAATGGACACAAGAATGCGAAGATTCCTTCAAGACGTTAGTCACTAAACTCACCTCTGCCCTAATTATGCAACCACTTGACTGAATTTACCATTTGAGATTATGTATAATGCTAGTGACTACGCAATTGGGGCAGTGTTAGGACAAAGACGAGAAGGGAAACCTTTTGTCGTATATTATGCTAGCAGAACTCTAAACAGTGCTTAAATGAACTATTCCATAACTGAAAAAGAACTGCTGGCTGTGGTCTTTACTTTGGACAAATTCTGTGCTTACCTGATTGGTTCTCCCATCATTGTTTTTACTGATCATCAGCCCTTAAATACCTTCTTTCGAAAAAGGAGGCTAAGGCAAGATTGATTAGGTGGATCGTGTTGTTACATGAATTCATCTAACCATCAAAGATAAAAAAAAAGGTGTTGAAAACGTGGTGGCAGATCACTTATCTCGCTTGGAGTTTAATGACTCTGCTGATCGCCCACCAATTCGTGATGACTTCCCTGATGAACATCTTTTTACGGTCACCCGAGCACCATGGTATGCACATATTGTCAACTATTTAGTTTCCGATGAGTGTCCATCCATTTGGAGTGCACAAGATAAGCGTAAATTCCTGGTCGAGGTACGTAATTTTTATTGGAATGATCCATATCTATTCAACTACTGCCCTGACCAAATAATGCGACGTTGCATTCCTGAAGATGAATTTTTGAGTGTACTTACCTTTTGTCATTCTCATGCATGTGGAGGCCATTTCTCAGTAAAGAAAACTGCTATAAAAATCTTACAGTGTGGTTTTTATTGGCCCACTTTATTTAAGGATACCAATTGGTTATGCTGTTCTTGTGAAAGGTGTCAAAAATTAGGTGCTATGTCCTGTCGTCATATGATGCCTCTTAATCCTATTCTTGTCATTGAAGTATTTGATTGTTGGGGACTTTTCGACCTTCTTTTGGATACCTCTACATTCTTCTTACAGTAGATTATGTGTCTAAATGGGTTGAGGCAGCAATGGCGTGCCGAGCAAATGACAACACTATTATGGTTAAATTCTTAAAGGAACATGTATTGTCATGCTTTGGCACCCCACGCATCATTATTAGTGATCAAGGAACACATTTTTATAATCGATCATTTGAGGCCTTGATGTGCAGGTACGATATGGTGCACAAGATTTCTTCTGCTTATCACCCACAGACAAATGGCCAGGCAGAGTTAGAAAATAGGGAGATAAAATAAATATTGGAGAAAATGGTAAACCCCGACTGCAAGGATTGGTCTTTACAACTTCCAGATGCACTTTGGGCATATCGTACTGCTTATAAATCCCCACTTGGAATGTCTCCTTACAGGCTTGTATTTGGAAAGGCTTGTCATTTACCCGTTAAGTTAGAACATTGAGCCTATTGGGCTATTAAAACTCTTAACTTTGATCTGAGTACTGCATGTACACAAAGGAAGCTCTAATTGACATAACTTGAAGAACTGAGGAATGATGCTTATGACAACTCCCGCATCTACAAGGCAAAGATGAAAGCTGCTAATGACAAGCAGATAATGATGAAGACTTTTGAGCCCAACCAAAAGGTTTATCTATATGACTCCCGACTAGATCTTCACCCAGGCAAGTTGCGATCCAGATGGACCAGACCTTTCATTATGAAGCAAGTTTTTCCCCATGGAGTTGTTGAAGTGGAAGATCTCATGGACAATAGAGTGTTCAAAGTTAATGGACAGAGGCTAAAATCGTTCCTGGACAACCAGATTCCTGTAGCAGAGGATGGCCCTCTTGCTGACCCTACTTATGCAGATTGATCTTTTTTTTCCCCATTGTTGTACATTATTTATTTATGTCTTTATTTATTATCTAGTTATTTTTAATTTTTTCTTCTTTCTTCCTTTTGTTTTGTTTCGTTTCTTATTCTTTTACAGAATAAGATACTATTTCATCCAGGTTCATGAACTCTCTAGTCAGGTTAACTTCTTCCTTATCTTTTGTTGTTACATTGAGGACAATGTTTAATTTATGTTGGGGGTGGTATTACCATGTGTGTTTTACCTGGTTGTGTATGTGTTATTCTTATTGAGTTTTTACTTATTATACAAAAAAAATTTATTGTTTTCGTCCTTAATAGTAAAATATAAGTCCAATGATGATATTGTTTGCTTTAGAATGAAATCTTAGAAACAATAAGTTCTTTAATGTACTTTTATCTGATACTTTGAATAGTTGATCTATGTTAGACTCGTAAGCACTTAATTAAAGGTTTTAGAAGTGAAAGCCTGAGTAGTTAGCAAGGTGTCTAGTTGAAGAAATTGCATATCGATGAATGACCGCTTGCTTAGATGTCTATCCTAATTTGCTAGTGTTATGATGTGTGGTATAATTATAAGTGAAAAGTAATTGTCTCTAAAGAAAGAAATTAAAACCACCTATAATCGATAAGCGTGAAGCTACCCATTGGCGAGTATTAGGACAACCATAAGGGAAATGCTACCTTAAAGGGTAGGTGGTTGGAAAAAAAGAAAGAAATTAAAGAAAAGTTCACAAGAAAAAAAAAGAGACAAAGGAGAAACAATATAATATATATATATATATATATATTGTTGGATACAATTATGACCCATAGCGTCACTATTTGTACAGATCATGGTGTTGTTGTACATATTAACTATGTGACAAATGAGATTGCACTCTTATCATTTGTGATTAGGTCACCAAGATGTATAAATGATAGGAGGTCCCTGTGATTTGTTCCTGGACAGAGAATGATATGAGACAGTATCATTCCACGAAGGATAAATCATTAAATATCCCTAGTCAGAGTATTATCGAGATTGGACATCGATAAATACGTAAAAGACTAGTATTGCACTTGTGCGCGTTGTGAGGGCACAACGTCATAGTTCTCATAAATTTGGGTATAAGATACTCATGCAAGTGTAATAGGAGTTGTGTTTTACCGATGGTATGGGAAACAGCTTCGCTCTGGATAGACCCCATAGGAATTCCATTGGTAGTATGATTATGTGTCTATGGAAGTCCGAAATCAGGGTAGGTGTTTGGGTCTTAACCTGAGACTTGCACCGCTAATACTTGCGACAATCAATATACTTTGGTTGCGGTCGTCCAGGGCTTTAACAGGTTCTGTGTACGCCAATACTGGGTATATTATGAATCGTAGTGTGTGGTGTGATGTCAAGACGGAAGTGTCACTCCAGTCATATGGAGATGATGGTCACGTAGGATACGGTACTAGTACTCTTAAGTACTGCAGTCATTGGGATAAAATGACAAGGTCATGTTTATCCGATTATAGAGACTAGTTACCAGACATCCGACATGTGCTTCATACGGGGCAGACACAATTCCAGCCCCAGGCCTAGCACGTGATCATCCGATACTGGATAGAAATACGCAATACTATGTATACTACGCCTGATATAGATCCTTTATTCCTGTAAGGATATTTCCGAAGAATTGGGTAGGCATGGCGCTTTGTTAGAGGCCAACCTTGTCTTGTAAATCGGAATAAACATAGTACGAGGTACTTACGTGTTCGGATAGTCCGACGACCGAATTTACTGCCAACATATCCCGGGATCTCATGGGTCGCTTCCCAAAGATTCACCGATGATGAATGACTCGCACTCTAAATTAATCTGGGATTAATTAGAAGAGAGAGAAAATTAATCTGGGATTAATTGCGGAGATATTTTATCTGGGAAAAAATATCAATTAAAGAGAGATAACGATTAATTTGGAATTAATCGAGAAATTAATATATTTGATATATTAAACGAAATTAGATTTCGACGCGGAATTATAATTAGATTTTAATTCGGGCGAACGAGTTAATTTAGAATTAATTCGTTAGCGACGTGAATAGTGACTTCGCTAGGCGTAATCATTTAATTACGACGCAACGGAAAATTCGGTAATTTGGAATTAACGAACCCGAGCCCGAGATTGTTTGCGAGCGCATTCGCATTTCAAATTCGAGTGCGGCACGTAAGTCAAATAAAGCGTCAAATCGCTAGTCGCATCTAGCGTCACAATCATTTGTCAATCAGTGATGGATGTCTTTCACTTGAGTGATTGACGCCAATCACTATTCACTGATTGATGAATTGATGGAGTTGACGTTGGTGGTTGGAGCCTTAAAGGCTTGACTTTTGGAAAGAGAAAATGTGTAATTAATTTTGGAAATTAATTATTGTGTATAGATACACTTTTCTTCCAAACCAAACACAACTCTCTCATCTCTTTCTCTCTTCATCATCACCCCATGAAGGGGCAAATGCTCACTGGTTTTCTGTCAAAACGTGAGTTGGGGAGCAAGAGTGTGTGGTTTTTGTGGTAAAAATCACAAGAGCTAGCACTCCGAGAGACATGCGAAGGTGATAGGGTAGTCTACCCATGAGCCGGGAATCATTCGACGAAGCTTGGAGCTTGACGAATGAGCTCAAAACCAACAATGGAGGAGGCCGAATCTGTGACCTGTGAGCAGTCCACTGCCGAGCAGAATTTGAAGTTTTGTTGCCTCCCGCGTCGCTCAACCGCTCGATGTAAGTATTCCGCAACTTCTTCGATTTGTATTCGCACATATTTCATGCTTATTATTGATCTTGGGACCTTAATAGAAACCAACAATGGCATCTTGAGCAAGGTTTGAGCATGAAAAAGTTTAGGGCTTAAAATTTGGGTAAAATGTTTTCAAGCATGATTTGGTTGAATTGGATGATTGAGTATGCTTAAAACAACATGTTGAATTGAAGTTTGATTGGATCAATTTCAAGAAAATTGGATTGGATCATTTTTCCCCAAATTGTTGAGGCTTGGCCGAAACTTTAGAGCTCTAATTGTCTTGGTATTTTTTGATTTTGATTCATTGGATGAGTTAGAATCATGTTGGGATTGTTGATTTGAAAATTAATTGGATTGAATTTTTGAATTGGACAAAAACCCTAATTGTCGAGACCTTGATGAGCATGTATTGGGTTTGATTTTATCAAAATGTGTTGGACATGTGATGATGAAAATGAGCATGATTATTGTATAAATTGATGTTTTAGAAATATTAATTTGGTGAATAATCATGAAATACACTTTAGGTTAATTAAATGTGAATTGGATTTTTTGCATTTAATTAATTGGGCCTTAAAATTAGATTTGGGCTTGTTATGTTGTAAATGGGCTTATTGGGCTTTGTTGTACAATGTTGGGTTTAGGCTAAATTGGTTGGATCCAATTGGGCCCAACACTGCCTCCATAAAGCCCAAATGCGACTTAATGGACCTTTAAAGTTTAATTGGGCCTAATGGGCCAAAATTGATTTTTGGGCTTATGGGGTAACTCCCGGATTGGACTTTGGTTATTGGGTTCGACCCGAGTTGACCAAAAGTCCACGCCTCAAGAAATTAATTAAAAGCCCATTGGACTTTAATTAAATTAACGTTGGACGTTAATCGGGCTTTGAGACTCGTAACGATTAAATTTGGAATTTAAGTCGTAAAGGTTCGTAAATAAAGTGTAGTATTTAATTTGGAATTAAATAGCGAATTAGAATTGAATGCATATTAAATTGGATTTAATTATGTAGTTTAATTTAATTCGAGAATTCGTACTTTGAGTACTTATTCGCAAAACGAGTTTTACTCGAGCAAAATCAAATCGTTGTTTGAACATTGGATGATCACTAATTATCAGATTAATTAATTTGATTAGATTGATTGATAACATGCTTGTATGAATACATGGTTGCGATGCATGAATAATGTAATTCAGATGGATATTAGATGGTGGGACAATTTTAGAAATTGTTGTAATAAATTTGATTTATTAATTGACCTGCGTGTCCAGCCTTTTTTGATATCTTGTTGGCCAAAGTCAAGGCCTTTGTCCAACAATTTCAGAAGATGACACCTTATTCTTGCGGATAAGATGACAAGTTATCCTATTTTCATGGGGAAAACTGTGAGTCAGAGTCCTAGTAGGATAAAGAAAGTAAAGGTAGTTTTGATTAGGAATCCTTATGGGAAAAGTGAATAGTTTTGACTAGGAAATTCTTGTAGGAGAAGGAATCTGATTTCTACACTATTATAAATAGGAGGGTAGAGTGTGCATAAGAGGGAGGAGCATGAATATCATTACCATCAGACTTGTAAAACACAAGAGATATCAGAGAATCATATCTCAGTAATAAAAAGATCGTACGTTCTGTGCCCGTGGACGTAGCTTGTTGGCCAAAGTCAAGGCCTTTGTCCGTCGAGGATGCGTTTGAATCACGAAGGCTTTGTTCCATATCAGTGTCTTGTCCAAGTTGTGGTTTGTTTGCCAAAGTCAAGACCACTTCTTGTCCATCGACATTGATTAGGAAGCTTTCCATGGTCAATGGGTCGCGCTTAACTGGGATCACTAAGTTTGTTGTGCCAAAGCAATTGCTTAGTTGATTCAGATGAAAATGGTTAGGTAATACATTGGATGTATTGGCATATATAAGATATATGTTTCGGACTTGGATGTCCCCCTACCGGATCTAGGAATTGGATTGGATCCAATCGATCTTAGAGATCTACCTAGTTAATTATCATACAATTTGTTGGCCAAAGTCAAGATTGTGTGATATTTAACGAGATCCTAGCCCGCTAGGAAACACGGTTTCCCGAGTACTCGACAGAGGGTTAGAGGCTCGCCGAAAAATAAGGGTGGCAAGAATTGAATTTGCAATACTCGTTTAATTACTTGTCATACGCGCTCATTCAAATATCATTCGTCAAATAAATTAAATGTTAGTGGGACTAATATTTAAATTGTTGTTTTATAAATAGTTGGACTATATTCAAACTATTCATTTATAGTTGATTTTATAATTGGATTATAGTAATCAATATAATTGATTTTAATCTATTAAATTATAGTTGATTAAATAGTTGGACTATTGTAATCATTATAATAAATAGTACCGAAATTGATTAAATAGTTATACTATTAGAATCAAGATTAAATTGAAAATTGACATTTAAAATATAATCCTAGGGAAAATGTATTTAAATGGTTTAATTTCAAATTGGGATTTAAATTCAGGATGGTTCTGGAAAATAATAAGTTACTTTATTTGATAAAATAACATATTATGCCTAAGCCCGGAGTTAAGCAAATAGTCGAGCATAATCTTTGGAAGATTTATGTGATGATAACTTAAGTGCTTAATCTATTATACTTACCGCATTAGACTCCTTAATTTCTGAATCAGAACTAAGGATTAGATCCTTAAAGTATGATAATGAAATTGAAGGATCTTCAAAGAATCTATACTTAGATTTTAGAAGTACTAAATTGCAATAAATAACTCTTGGAGAGTTAATGACTATTCTCAAGGAGATAAAGTCAAACTTTGCAATTAGGCAAGTAGCGCAAGACGCACCTTACTTCGATATTCTAGAAACCCGAGGCTTGGCCAAAGGCTTCTGGAATATGAAAAAGGGCAAATGCAAAATCATTATAATCTTCTGGGAAGATAAATGACATATCCCAAAATGTCTGCTTAAATATGGCAAACGGGATCGCGGAAGCGTGACTGCCGTTTGGACAAAGCAGATATGAAGGAATTGAAGAACGAGCAAGGCTCTGACGTCAAATATGTTTGTCAAGATTATGTTCACAACTAGTATTAAAATTAGATTTTAAATATTTAGTGCGGTACATAAAATATATGTATTGATGTTCAGAATCTGCTTTGAGCAGGATACTGACTTCCATAGAGATTTATCTGCGAATTGAAAATGGGACAACTGTCGCTGTTTTAACCATAGATACCTAAGTTTAGGAACTGCCTTCGGGTGGGTACTTAAATTAGGAAACTGTTATAATGTAACTAGTTTGAATAGAAACATTATCTTTATATCAGTGTTTAACCCGCTGCGGTGAGCCTTTATATTCTAGAACACTAAAGTGTTTTATTATATAAAGATGATATTGAGATAAACACATTAGATGTGAATAACAGAATTCATATTTTGAATATAAAAAAATCTCAAACATATAACATGACAAACAAATAGCTCAACTGATTTGATCAGAAGAAACTGATGTGGCATTGTTGTATAGACACAACTAAAACAAGAATTGTATATCCACACTTTTGAAGAGTGGGTACTCGGACTGATTTGATTCTATTCAAATAAAGTCTATGAATCTAGTTTATTGGGCAAAGTGCCTAAAACACTATTTACTTGGTAAAAGTGTAAATGCCACTGATCTGTTAGCCCTAGTTCATAGTGAAGCAAGTGGGCCCATGTCTAGCTAGGCTAGAGATGGAGATGAATATTTTGTGACCTTTACGGATGTGGCATCTCGTTATGGTTATATGTTTCTTTTGAAGAACATAAATCGGAAACTTTTAAAGTTTCGACACGAAATAGACAAACAGATCGGTTAAAGTATTATACTGTCACAGTAAGACCGTAATGGAAAATACTTAAGCAATAAGTTTCTAATATACTTGAAAGAGTATAGTATTCTTTCAAAGAGGACTCCTCCCGGAACACGTCAAAGTTACGGTGTGTCTGAACTGAGTAACTGAATTTTGTTGATAAGTATAAACAGTGCAGAACTTATTTCGAATAAGTTCCATAAAAATCTGTTTGACAGATATCATATTAGATATGAACGGGAAAGAAACCGGGTTTCTCATTCCTGTAAATTTGGGATGCTAGACATATGTTTGGATGATACCAAACTAAAACCCAAATTGGACAAGTGCCAATTGTAGGTTATCCCAGGGATACGAAAGTATAGTACTTAAACAACTCACTAGAGAACAATGTAATTGTTGCTCACCATGCGATTTTCCTAAGAGGAATACCGATATGCAGTGGTAAGTGGGAGGATAGTAAAACTCGATGAAAATAGGAGTAATACTGTCCAAGGCACCGAATCTTAATAGAACATAAATAGTTCATCAAGGATGAAGCTATACCATTAATCTTCGAATACACAAGAACCGAGTAAGTCGGAGAGAGTCAGAAAACAACCTCGAGTATGGGTTTTTTATCTCACCTCGTAAAGATGTCTATCTTTTGAGGTATACCAACTGACTACGTATAAGGAAGTGATACAAGGTATTGTGCCTATTGGTACTATAAGTCTTCAAGGAAGACATACAAAGATGGCAACATACCAACGTACTAAGCTAGGCTTGTAGCGGTAAGGTATCGTTATCAACATTGTGTTGATTACGAATCAAACTTTTACTTGTTGCCACGGTAAATCCATTTGGATAATGCTTGCTAAAGCTGTGTGTTTCATTTATGAAATATGACAGCTTTACAGGAAAATCGCTTTCCTGAAAAGGAAACCTTTTGGAGGATGTTTATAACATCCTGTCGGTTTTGTCATACCATAACAAGCAAACAAGGTTTGTAGGTTATTCGATCCATGTTTGGATTGAAGCAAACATAGGTTATTGGAATTATCGTTTTGATGTGATCATAATAGTTTATGATTTAATTCAAAACGTAAATGATTCTTGTGTATATAAGAGGGTTAGTGGGAGCGCACTGACTATGGCTGTCCTATAAAATAATGATAATACATCATTTCTTGGAAATGATATTCCCATAAAATAACAATCGGCGAAATTTTGGCTTTCGATAAAACTCTCCGAGAAATCGTACATTGAAAATTGTACGCGACCTGGTGTCTCATACGCTTTGAGCATATGGATTCACAAACAGGCCAATCCAAGTGATAGTCAGTGGATTGATGTTAAGAACATCCGTTAGTATCTTAAAGAACTAATGATGCTGTCTTAGACTAAGGAGATGGAGAACTTGAAGTGATTGGGTTCACTACTGCAAGTTTCCTAACCGATAAAGACGACTAAAAGTCGCAAATGGTACTATACAGTTTGAATAACGGAACAGTGAGCTGGAAATCTTCCAAGCAAGATACTGTTACCGTATAAACAACAAATGCGGGTTATTGCTGCAGCTGAGGCGGCAATAGAAGCCATTTGGGTCGATAATAAATCTAATTAGATTAGATATATTTCTGTTAGCAGCTGAGCTAGGCTTGAGCACAAGCTAAAGAATTAATGGTATCATCAACGATCCAGATACATACTTCGACTATTCATCTGATTCGTTCGGATCATACATCGTGGCGATGTGATGATCGTATAAATAGCATCAGACGATAATCATGCAAATCTGCTAACGAAAGCATTTCTCAACAGTTTGAGCCAACCGTACATAGTTTGGGTGTTAGACACTCGAGTGACTGGCTATAGGCCAAGTGGAAGATTGTTGGACAATTATGACCCATAGCGTCTCTATTTGTATAGATCATGGTGTTGTTGTACAAATTAGCTATGTGACAAAGGAAATTTGCACTCTTATCATTTGTGATTAGGTCACCAAGATGTATAAATGATAAGAGGTCCCTGTGATTTGTTCATGGACGGATAATGATATGAGACAGTATCAGTCCACGAAGGATAAATCATTAAATATCCCTAGTCAGAGTATTATCGATATTGGACATCGATAAATACGTAAAAGACTAGTATTGCACTTGTGCGCGTTGTGAGGGCACAACGGCATAGTTCTCATATATTTGGGTATAGGATACTCATGCAAGTGTAATAGGAGGTTGTGTTTTACCGATGGTATGGGAAACAGCTTCGCTCTGGATAGACCCCCTCGAAATTCCATTGGTAGTATGATTATGTGTCTATGGAAGTCCGAAATCAGGGTATGTGTATTTGGTCTTAACCTAAGATTTGCACCGCTAATACTTACGATAATCAATATACTTTGGTTGCGGTCGTCCAGGTCTTTAACAGGTTCTGTGTACGCCAATGCTGGGTATATTGAGAATCTTCGTGTGTTGGGTGTGATGTCAAGACGGAAGTGTCACTCCAGTAATATGGAGATGATGGTCACGTAGGATACAGTACTAGTATTCTTAAGTACTGCAGTCATCGGGATAAAATGACAGGGTCATGTTTATCCGATTATAGAGACTAGTTACTAGACATCCGACATGTGCTTCGTACGGGGCAGACACAATTCCAGCCCCAGGCCTAGCACATGATCGTCTGATACTGGATAGAAATACGCAATACTACGTATACTACGCCTGATATAGATCATTTATTCCTGTAAGGATATTTCCGGAGAATTGGGTAGGCATGACGCTTTGCTAGAGGCCAACCTTGTCTTGTAAATCGGAATAAACGTAGTACGATGTACTTACGTGTTCGGATAGTCCGACGACCGAATTTACTGCCAACATATCCGGGTATCTCATGGGTCGCTTCCCAAAGATTCACCGATGACGTATGACTCGCACTCAAAATTAATCTGGGATTAATTAGAAGAGAGAGAAAATTAATCTGGGATTAATTGCGGAGATATTTTATCTGGGATAAAATATCAATTAAAGAGAGATAACGATTAATTTGGAATTAATCGAGAAATTTATATATTTGATATATTAAACGAAATTAGATTTCGACGCGGAATTAAAATTAGATTTTAATTCGGGCGAACGAGTTAATTTATAATTAATTCGTTAGCGACGTGAATAGTGACCTCGCTAGGCGTAATCATTTAATTACGACGCAACAGAAAATTCGTTAATTTGGAATTAACGAACCCAAGCCCGGGATTGTTTGCGAGCGCATTTGCATTTAGAATTCGAGTGCGGCACGCAAGTCAAATAAAATGTCAAATCGCTAGTCGCATCTAGCGTCACATCATTCGTCAATCAAGTGATGGATGTCTTTCACTTTGAGTGATTGACGCCAGTCACTATTCACCGATTGATGGATTGATGGAGTTGATGTTGGTGGTTGGAGCCTTAAAGGCTTGACTTTTGGAAAGAGAAAAGGTGTAATTAATTTTGGAAATTAATTGTTGTGTATTAGATACACTTTTCTTCCAACCAAACACAACTCTCTCATCTCTTTCTCTCTTCATCATTCACGCCCATTGAGGGGCAAAATGCTCACTGGTTTTCTGTCAAAACCGTGAGTTGGGGAGCAAGAGTGTGTGGTTTTTGTGGCAAAAATCACAAGAGCTAGCACTCCGAGAGACATGCGAAGGTGATAGGGAAGTCTACCAATGAGCCGGGAATCGTTCGACGAAGCTTGGAGCTTGACGAAGGAGCTCAAAACCAACAATGGAGGAGGCTGAATCTGTGACCTGTGAGCCAACCACTACCGAGCAGAATTTGAAGTTTTGTTGCCTCTCTCCTCGTTCAACCGCTCGATGTAAGTATTCCGTGACTTTTTCGATTTGTATTCGCACATATTTCATGCTTATTATTGATCTTGGGACCTTAATAGAAACCAATTTATATATATATATATATATATATATATATATATATATATATATATATCACACCATATTAAGCACAGAAATGTAATTATAGAGCTTAATTGAGATATCTAGGTTGGTTTGACCCATCGATCCCAATTTTTAAACGAAATCATTAAGTTGGCTTACCTAGGAATAAAGCTGTGAATGAACCTTTCCACACACACACAATGAGTCTGGCTTAGATGATTTATTCAAAAACTTGGATTTGAGTTACGTTGAGTACTTTGAAAGTTCTCTGATTTCAATGCTAGACATCCTTTGAGGACAATAATATGTATAACAATTGGGACTATTTCATTTTATTTTTGTATTTTTATATGTTTTGAATGACGTTTGTGGGTGTCGTCGTTGTAAGCCCTCACGAAACTATAACTCATCCACTAGGGACACCTAGGGGTTTAAAGGCTTGTTGCATATGTTAAATGCAATCGTGATCCCTACGAAAGTGGCTTAGATAGTTTTTATTCAGTTTAGTTTTTTATTTTATTTTTACGCTTGAATTGATAGGGACTAGTAATAAGCTGGTTGGAGGTTGTGATAAGTCCACGAAAGTGTACTTTGAGCACTGCTAACTCCGCTTGTTTATCCTGTATTTAATCTTAATTAGAGTTTATTTTATGGTTTTTTATTAGGAAGCAATGAAGCAAGGAGAATGGAGCAAATAAACATATTTCCTAGCCTAATGCACGCGGGAAGACGCAGGATGTAAAATGCGCAAACCATCAGAGATGAAGCTTACTGGCGCTGCGGCGCCCAAGTCCGCGGCGCCTACACCAGATGCTTTCCCCATACATACATCTAGAGAGTTGGGCATCGCAGCGCCTAAAGACCAGCACCGCGGTGCCTCGGAACACCCCAAAACCCTGATTTTGATGTGTTTGACGCGTATAATGACTCAGAGGCTTTTCTATATAAACCCAACTTCGTCCAAACCATAAAAAGGTGAAAAACAGAGGAAAAACTCAGAAACAAGTACCACAACATAAAATCAAGAGACAATAATGAAGAACTTGAAGCCAATGATGATGTCTCTCCCATCTATCAACACTGTTTCTTTCTGCTACATGGAGAACTAATCTCCTAAAGCAAAGCTAAGGATGAACTCTTGTATTCAACTATTTTATTCTTGTTATTGATTATGGGATGAACTTATTTGCTTAATACAATTGATACACTTATTATTCTCTTTATCTATTGGTTATATGAATCCAGAAACTGTATTTTGTCAATTTACATATAGATTCAGTCATACTTTTTCTATATGTGGTTTGTGAAATCAGTTATTACTGGTCAAGGTTGTTTTATGAGTTAATCTTCTGCTGTAATATTGCTTGAAAGTATATTATCTTCGTTAGAAAGGTTGTAATGATAGCCTTATGTGTTGTTAATATAGAGAAGATAATTTATCAATTACCTTAGAACTTAACATGTGTAGAATTGAATATCCTCCAATTATTGGTTTGGGACGTGAAACCTTCAATTGCGTAATAAGAAGAATCAATAATTGAATATATGAACTTGGTACAAGAGGGATTCCTGACACTTTGTTGTTTCTCTCTACTGATATAATCCTGAAAACTTTTCATAATACATAGTTTAAATCACCAATTTAATCTTTCTTTAAATAAGTTATTGCTAACGTTTTTGCTTAAGTGAATTAGTTCCTAGTAGTCATCTCTCTGAGGAATCGACAAACTATACTGTGATAATCGCAAGTATATTTTGGGCGTAATCATCACCTATAGTGTTGGAGGTGTCCTACATCCATATCTCCTTACCACTCCTAGTGATTATGGCATTAACACCTTTTACGTTGGATGCCTCATGATCAGCATGTGCCATGTGTTGCCCTTGTGGATTTAGTTGGGCTTGAGATGGAAACTTTCCTTGTTCTTGCACACTCAGAACATTAGTCAACTTAGAGACTTGACTCTTAATATTCTTATTGTCTTCAACCACCTGAGCTATTAATGACTCAAACTTGTGATTAGTTTTACTCCGGGCCTCTACAAATGCTTGCACAGTATCTTCTAAAGAATTTCTAGGAATGGTAGGTGTGGGATACTGGGGAGCATTGTAACCTCTAGTTTGTGGTGGTTGAGTAGGCTGTTGAGACTCATGTTTCCAACTTAAGTTTGGGTGGTTCCTCCAACCATGATTATAAGTGTCGGGATAAGGTGTATAAGGCTTCTTGTACATCTCTAATGTATTGCATTGTTCCTCATATATTTCCTTAATCTAGCTATATAAAGGACACTCTTGGGCCAGATGGTTACTCCATTTACACACAAAACATACCTCGTGAGGTTCTAACTGTTGGACAAAATGACCCATAGCGTCACTATTTGTACAGATCACGGTGTTGTTGTACAAATTAACTATGTGACAAGGAAATTGCACTCTCATCATTTGTGATTAGATCACCATAAATGTATAAATGAAGAGAGGTTCATATGATTAGTTCCTGGATTGAGAATGATATGAGACAGTATCAATCCCCGAAGGATTAATCATTAAATATCCCTAGCCGGAGTATTATCGAGACAGGACATCGATAATGCGGAATAGGCTAGTATTGCACTTGTGCGCGTTATGAGGGCACAACGACATAGTTCTCATATATTAGTATTGGATACTTATGTAAGTGCGATAGGAGGTCGTGTTTCACCGATGGTACGGGAAATAGCTTCGCTCTGGATAGACCCCTCGGAATCCCATTGGTATTATGACTATGTGTCTATGGGAGGCCGAAATCAGGGTAGGTGTGTATGGTCTTAACCTGAGACTTACATCGCTAATACTTACGATAATCGATAGACTTTCGTCTTGGTGGTACATGGCTTTAACCGATTCTGCGTACACCACTTCTGGGTTTATCAGAGAGTCGTAGTGTATTGGGTGTGATGTCAAGACGGAAGTATCACTCCAGTCATAGTGGAGATGATGTCACGCAGGATACGGTATTAGTGCTCTTAAGTGTTGCGGCAACCATCGGGATATTATGACTAGGTCATACATATCCGATTATAGAGACTAGTTACCAGACATCCGACATGTGCTACGGACGGGGCAGACACTTATCCAGCCCCAGCCCTAGCACGTGACTATCCGATACTGGGCCGATATACACATACTACGGTATACTACGCTTGATACAGATCTATATTTCCTGTAAGAATATTTCTGGAGAATTGGGTAGGCATGGCGCTTTGCTAGAAGCCAACCTTGTCTTGTAAATGGTATAAACGTAGTACGAGGTACTTACGTGTTCGGATAATCCGACGACCGTATTTACTGTCAACATATCCGGAGATCTCATGGGTCGCTTCCTGAAGATTCACCGATGATGTATAACTCGCACTTAATTAATCTAGGATTAATTAGAAGAGAGAGAAAATTAATCTGGGATTAATCACAGAGATATTTTATCTGGGATAAAATATTAATTAAAGAGAGAGAACGATTAATTTGGAATTAATCGATAAAATAATATATTTGATATATTATTAGAAATTGGATTTCGACGCGGAATTAAAATTAGATTTTAATTCGGGCGAACGAATTAATTTAGAATTAATTCGTTAGCGACGTGAATAGTGATTTCGCTAGGCGTAATCATTTAATTATGACGCGACGGAAAATTCATTAATTTGAAATTAGCGAACCCGAGCCCGAGATTGATTGCGAGCGCATTCGCATTTCGAATTTGAACGCGACACGCAAGTCACATCAAGCGTCAAATCACTAGTCCCGTCAATTGTCAAATCACTTGTCACTTTGAGTGATGTGATATGATATGTTGTCACTTTATTAAAGTGAAGTGACTTGATGTAAAAGTAGAAGTGATGGGTGAAAAGTTGAAAGCTTTTGTTTTTTGCTTTTTGACTTTTTAATTAAAGTTTTGTATATCCTTTTATTTTATATTACTTGGTAAATAAAGAAAAATAAAATGATATATAAAAAACATCACTTTCTCTCTCTTGTTTTGTGATTCACGGTTTTAGGCTTTTGGAGCCCAAAACCCTTCATCTTTCTCTCTTCTCCCTCTCACGGCTTCAAGCCGATTTCTTCACAAAATTTTCTGGTTTGACCGAAATTTTGAGAAGCAAATTAAGAAGAGTATTCTAGCACACACATGGGTTATATTATGGTGATAGGGAAACGAATTATGAGCATGGAAAAGCTTGAAGCTTGGAGCTTCCATGGAGTCCATGCCATGGCGAATCTTGGAGAGACAATAAGGACCAAAACTGAGCAGTCCAGCAGCACAAGGAGCTCCATTACCGCGAGTTTGAGAAGCTTGAAGGCTTGTATTCTTCATTTCATCAAAACCCATCAATGTGAGTATGAATTCTGCCTTACTCATTGGTTGTATTCAACTCATTTTTATGCATGATTTATGATCTTGGGACTTGATTGAAACTCAACACTACTGGGTTACCACATTTATAGTCTTGCTATCTTTGGCTTTTAAAGCTCTTATCTCTCTAGTCAATAGCTCAACCTATGCTATAAGATTATCCTCTTTCATAAAGTGGTGTATGCATCCGCTAGAAGGAGTGAGGTGTGTCCTTGTTGGTTTTCTATAAGGTCCCAAGAACAAACAAGACATGAAATTATGTGTGAACACATCAACGGAGGTAGCGGAATACTCACATTGATCGGTTGAGTCGATTTGGAGACGATTCAAGCCCAAAAACGCACTGCCTTTCACGCCCACTGCAT
>SKCR01043952.1:0-33665 GCA_019454045.1 Zanthoxylum bungeanum
ATATAACCAGGAACAAAATGCCTAGGTTGCTATAACTTCCATCGGCATATGATCCATCCATGCCACCATAAGTATCTTACTTGTCAATTTTCTTTTCCTGGCTTAGCTTATGACAAATTTAGTAAAACAAATAATTAACTTCTGATTGGTAATTGATCAACAGAGTGCGTCAGCTAGCTTTACTAATCTAAAGCAAAATCAGCAGGAATTTTTCACTCAATTACAAAAGCGCACAATAAATCCTTGAGCATACCTGAATCGGAAGAGATTTCGGTACTGGCGAGATGGTTTGTGGCCCAAAGATGATACTGCTTCTCAAAATTGCAAAGTTTGAGCATTTCTCAGAAATAAACTTCTCTGCTGCCACTTTCGATTTGGCATAAACATTCACCGGAACAGTTTCGTCCTCTTCTTTATAAAAAGACTTGACTCCTTCATAAACTGCCAACAAATGACTTGCAATGAATTCAGGGCTCCTTAAATTTGATAAGGCCTAGACGAATTATTAAAATGGAGTCCCTACAAGCCATATTATATATTAAAAATCGAAATTTCTTTTAATTCAGACCTAATTTTGAGTTAAATTTAGGATCCAACCGACTGTGTCGGTTCTCCCATAAATAATCACAACGCAGCACAAAAGAGAATCGAATATGAATCATAAGTCAGAAACAATTACCTTGATCTGTCGATATATGAATCAAGAGAGTTTCTTTACTCTCAGTGAAGCTTGATAGCCAATCCACAAGAGAGGAAGGTACGTTAACGGACATAGCAGATTCAGGATCCTTTTCACAGACACGTGGCACGGAGAGAGCGGCGCAGTTCACCACCACGTCAGGCTGCCCGAATTTGAGTGAAACGGCGTCGAATCCGGATCCGGATTTCAAATCGACATGGAAAAAAGAGAGAGAGGGAAGGGGAAGCGACGTGGAGTGGTGAGTGGCTGCCACGTCATACGGTGTCCCTTCGATCTCGGATATGCCTTGCAGTAAATGCTGCCCCAGGTAACCCGTGCCTCCGACTACCAAAACTCTCTTTTTACTCATTCTCTGATTCCAAAAAAAAAAAAAATTAAAATTAAAAAGCAAATCCTCCGATTCGTTCCTCTGCGATGCAATTCGAAATCTATACAGTCAATTTCTTTTAAAGTAGCTATAGAATTAATTACCGATGGACGATTTCGGAAATTTCCGTTGTCAATTCATCCGCGGGTACATCACCGTCGGTTTCCTTCTTTTTTCAAGTGAGGGGACTGGGGACATGTCGTACAAAGACTCATATTTTGGATGACATGTCGACTACTTTTATGCAGGTGCTTTCACGACATGTCGTTTAGCGTGTTAGAAAGAATTTGTGGATTTTTGTAGTCACGGACTCACGTGAAAAGAATTTTAAAATTTTAGGTTAGTCAATCGAAAATAAATGATAATAAGAACATCCCATGGATGTCACTGCTTTGGTTTGATTCGATTCAATTTGAATTTATTCTGATATTTTGGACTTGATTTGATACAATTTAAGTTTATTTACGATTAAAATTTTGTGAGACATGTCATAATTAATTTTTAAAATCTGATTCAGTGAATCAACCTGAAATAAAGATCAAGGATGGCAATGGGGAGTAAGGCGGGATACTATCGGATTTGGATGGGATCATATCAGATCGGATCAAATTCGATTCCAATTCGATTCGATAAGCTTAGACTTATTTGGTTCGAACGAATTTTGAGTCCTTATCAAATCGGATCGGATTTGATCTGATCATTATCGAATCGGATTTATTCGATTCGATTTGAAATCTTGATGAATAAGATAAATTTGATTTGATAACAGATCTGAATCTGATAGAACATCCAATTTGATAATGAATCTGATAATGGATTCGATTTAATAATGGATCTGATTCGATAACAGTTCCGATTCGATAAAATTGATTTGAATTTATAAATTTTCAGATCAATTTTATCGAATCGGATACGTTATCGAATCGAATCTACTACCGGATTCATTATTATCGGATTTTTTATTGGATTCAGTTTCATTATCAAATCGGATAAAACCCGATTCGATCCGATAATTATCAAATTTATCCGATCCGATCCGAAATTCGGTGAACTAAACAAACAAGATTCGATCTGATGCTCAGACCTAATAGGGAAGGGAGGAGAGGAGATCGATATCCTTGTATCCGTCTCCGATAATCATTAGATGTCTTCATCCCCTCATAATTATTTCAGGGAAGTAGACGGGGATCCCGAATAATAAAAGGGGTCCCTAAGGGGTCCCAAATCTCGAATAATAAATAATTTTTTCTTAAAATAAATTTAAGTCATTGAAAAACGTATTAACTGAACTATTATTTTATTCAGAAATCAAGCATACATATTCAAAAAATTGATAATATTTATTACACAAATCACAATTTATATAAAAGATTGAAATTTATATTTTTTTTTATTTAGTTTGTAACTTAATAAAATGAATTATATATATATAATATTATTTCATTTAAGTCATTACTTTTTTTTGGAAATGCTGAAAACCATGCCGTCAAACCACCTGACCTTAAACCATTTTGAGTTCAGAATGATCCCTTACTGATGCCAGTATAATATCCAGACTTAAAGGAAGATCAACATGTCTTATAATGCACAAAACACACACGAACAATTTATATCGCCTACAACCACTCAAACGATAAATAATATCATAATCAAAGTGTTGGGGTTTTGAGCGAAATATCCGGGTTACGCAGCGAAATGCAGAAAAATCAAATTTTCCCATTTCTTTAATTTTTCTTGGATAATTAAAATAAAATTATTTATTTTAATCACTCAATACTCAAAAATAAAAAAAATTTAACCCAGAAATCATAATTTTAGTAAATTACCATACAACCCAAAACTTTCCATTTTAATCATTTTAGTCCTAAGCTGTTCAAAACAAGCTTAGGTGATTTTCAATCACAACCAAAATGATTTGTACATCATATAAACATTAAAACAGAAATCTGAAAACTTTTCCAGATTTTTCAGTAATTAAGGAAATGCCTCTATATTTTGTATTTTGATCATTTTAGTCCTAATTTGTCAAAAAATAATTAGGTGATTTCAAATCACTACCAAAATGATTTATACATGTCTTATACATGAAAATATAAATTACAATTCAAGAAAACAAATTTTCCCAAATTACCGAGAGATCCATTAATTTTCCAGGATTTGTAATTTGGTCATTTTTAGTTCAAAACATGTCAAGATCAAATCCAATCAATCCCAAATTTAATATACATAATATATGTTAGGGTTAGAGCTCAGAGTGCCAATCCGGATCGTATTTATGTCCGATTCATAAATACGAGCAATTCTATTTTCCATAATATTACTAATTTAACGGTAGCACCCTTGTCTTTTATACATTTATTTGATCTAATTACGATTAGATATCTGATTACGATTAGATCAAAACTGAATCTGGTTCAGTGATACGTGTATATTAGACAAAGACCCTAGGATTTACAATATAATGCGCAGTTACAACGTAATTTGTAATTTACATTGGGAAGTGCACTATAAGATGTATATCCTTAAATAAAATTCCTGGTCAAGATTTACTAACACGGGTCAGTTAGTAAAATCCGCTGAGACCAGTACATATCGTATATCGTGACTTAGTCTGATGTTTTATCCCAGTGAACCATGAGTCTCAAGAGACTCGTATAGATATGTAGGTGTTTATTTGATACGACATTGAACGACTCACTGAAGATTTCATAATAGATAGTACACCAACGTCAATAGGAATATTCAGGAGTTGAGCGAGCATAGTAGTCATTCGACTTGAGATACCACAATGGGATATATGAGTTATCCTCCACACTTTGATGACAGTCACGTCAATAATCTATTCATGATCAGACCTCCGCATGTTCGTTGGGTGTAGACTGATGCTCATGATATCCAGTGCGTATCAAGATAGGATCTGTCAGTCCTGTGTACAGGGCATAAACATCCTCACGTGTTTACGATCTAGTAAATCCATGGTTGTGGTATAACTTCGGAAATCAGTTCCGAGTCTTATTTAGAGATCGTAAATTGAAAGTCGATTGTATTATACCGAACGAATTTGACGTTGTTATCTATATCCCAGGTATAATACGGATAGTCTGTGACGAAGGGATTATACGTATGCTATGACCTCGACTTGCATAGTTTGGCGAGATTATCTGTGGTCGTCATAACCCATGAGTGGGTGGATTATGGATACGAAATTGGATTTCGTGACGGATAAACCTAAACTTAGAGAGTCCCACAATATGAAGTGACTCGTTGAGTACTTGGGCAACTCGATATGAATAATACAGATTATTCATAATATTTCACTGGATTAAGTTAGTTAATTCGGATCGTTTAATCGATTTAACGATAACACATGTATTAGGAGATTTTGTCCGATAATAATTATTGTGTATTTGTATTTGATACATAATACGATTAGATACACATTAATTATTTGTCAATTGAGATTTTTACACATGTCATTTTATATATGTATTTGTTATTTAATGTAAATAAAATACATATATATAATAATTAATTGATAATTTTTCATAATTATTACGGAAAATGTTTAATTATTTAACTTTATATTTAATTTATTTTAATAATTTCATTTGTGATAATTGTTATCACACATGTTTATTATTAATTGGATCCATGTGGCATATATTATTAATTTGATTTTGAATCCAATTAATTAAAACTCAAAAGAACCAAAATACCCCTCCTTAAATTGCCAAGAAATCGGTCAACTTGTATAAGTGAGAGAAAGTTATTTTCTTCTTCATCTTATCCCTTTCTTGGCCGAATCCACCATTAAAAAGGCTCTCAAGTTTTTGGTTTGAAGAAATCATGGAGAAAAGAAAGAAAAATCAAGAATATCTTAGGAAAAATTGGAGATTAAAGGTAATCTTCTATTCCCTTAAGCTTTGGAAACTTGTTTCTTGTTCTTGTTTTTCTAGTTTGATTCTAGGGTTTCTTTCTTTTATAAATTTGGGGCTTTTGTTGTTTGATGGTGGATTGAAAGGATTTAAGCATGTGTGAAAATATATTGAACTAAATTTTTGTAATTTGGGTTCAATTTGTTGTTTGATAATTTGATTGCTATTCTAGAGTTGTTACACCACTCTAAAATAACCTAGAATTATTCTAGAGTTCTTTTTGTGTGGTGAGACTTCTTTGGTGTAAGATTAATTTGATTAATCTTGTGATAAAATTGGTTTTAAGCATGAAAATGGGCAATTTCATTCTCTGTATTAGACCTGTAAATGATTCTGATTTTGTCATGAAATTGTTGTCTTATGAATGTTTTGGATGCATCTTGGGTGTTGGAATAATTTCCAGAAATTATTACGAGTTGAAATAAATGAAAACGGCCAAAAATGGCGTTACCGGGTATTTTTGAGTCAACCGGGTGATGGCTGTCCAAATAGTGAATTCGTCAATGTTCGGGCATCCCATAACTACCCTGACACTATTGGAGCTGACCTGGGCAGTCCCCATAAGTATCTGGTGGTCGGTTCAGTCGAAAACGTGTTTTGCGTCATTTTGCGGGAAAAACGGTTTTCGTAAAAATTTCGCGAAGTTTCAACATTTTTTATGTCAATATTTGATATTGAATAAATAATTTTAGGTTAAATATGAATAAATTATTCATATTAGATTACCGGGTAAACAACGCGATCCGAATAAAAGGAAGTTCGCTGGGATTGTATTCATTCATTTCCCAGAGGTGCTGGTTCGACTCCAGTTCGCGACTACCTTGATTTAATTTTATACGAGCATCAAATCAAACCTGTCGGCTATTTCTATTTAATCTCTTTCTGATCTTCGTTGCGACTTTTTCCAATTCTTTGTGACTTCATCAGTCTAGCAATAGCAGCATGCCAGTACTTTGCCCTAACTACGAAGCTTGAGTCCTGTCTTCGCCCGTGAACGCAACAGGACGCGGATCCTAGGGGAAGTTTAATGCGGTGGAGATGGAGATAATGCTCATGGTGGGACTATCTTGTGTGCACCCAAACCATGAAAAAAGGCCCTTTTTCTTAGCCCTTTCTTCTGAATAATTTATTTGTATTTGAAAAAAATTTAAAATAGGATTTCGCCTGAACCGCGCTTCCGCAGCGCCCATCGCCCAAAACCTCAACAATATATACATCAAATTACAACACATATAAGAAAAGCCCCAAATTTGAAAAGAGTTATAAATCCTAATTTTACAATTCCATAAATTGACAAATTACACCAAATTAAATAAATTCAATACTTTAATTCTATCCTTACCACGTAAAACAAGTCTCACCACCATGAAACAACTAAAGAACAATTCTAGGTCATTTATGAGTGGCTAAGCAACTCTAGAATGGCAACCAAATCATCTAATAATTAAAAGAAAGCTTAATAACACTTTATAAGCATTCATTCTTAACATGCATGCTAACATCTTTCATTTAAGCTTCCAACACCAATATCACATACTAAAAGTAGTAGAGAAAAATTCATATTACTTAATTAAAATAATCACCTAATCATGAGAGATTTATGACAATCAATTCATTAACATGCTTAGTCAAAATTAAAATTTGAATTTAAAATATACAATGCATATCCAATATGACTTATGCATAATTAAATTAAAATACAGAGGCAGCGATTCAAATACATGTCAAACATGCAACATGTGTTGCGTGGTTAAGCCTTGCATCTGATACCATTCTGTTGGAGCGGGTGTGGAACCCTTAGGATCAGATCGTTGCTTTGCACAACGGGAGTGGGTCTAATCTGTGTATATCTAGCATGAGTGTATTTTAAAATATTTTTATGTAAAATTAAATTTCATTTCGAGTTCGTAGGAAAAAACGAGAACCCAATCAGAGTCCGAAAACTCTAGAACGAAGAAAATAAAGTTTCAATATGTATCAGCTCTGCGCGTCGCGACGCTTCAAAGTGCGAGAGCACACCTAGAGATGAACGTCTCGATGTCGCGACGCGGAAAAGGGGATTTGCGACGCGTCCAAGTCTGATGCTCAGTGTCATGACGCTGAGAGGTCAGAGTCGCGTCACTACCATATGTAGTGAGCATTTTTCAACTTCAAATCATTACTAAACACTTTCAATTTTCTCCTAATACTTCAAATACACCTAAAATCCAATTTTAACATCATAACCACCATCAACATATGTTATACAACTAGCATACATGTATTCTAAATACTTATATGCATTTGTTTGAATCTAAACACAAACCAATTTAGAGTCCCACTATGAAATGTCTCATGAACAATTCTAGTTCACCCAAAGGTGGTCAAGTGATTCTAGAACGGTAGCTATAATCCTAAGCTTTAATCTAGAGTTCCAAACTCCAATTAATTTGTTCTATGTCCAACATGAACATCTTTGACCAAATTACAAGCATATTGTGTTTATACTTCCAAAGTATCATAACACAATTCATTAGCATAATTTTAACTTTAAGCTATGTAATCATGCATCCAATACATAATTCATCAATATATGTCTCACAAATGAAAAACATAGCTTAGGAAAATATCAAACATCACCTAGTAAGCTGGATACAAAGATCCAATCTCATTCTCCTTGTTGAAATTGTTAGAGAACTTCCAAGGTTTAGTAAGCTTCATTCCAAGATCCAACCTTGATTTCTCCTAGATGAAATGTTGTAGAGATCCTCCAAAACATCTCTAAACACTTCTCTAACTTAGGCCATTTTTCCAAGAATTACTTATATTTAGCTTAGCATTCTCAAGCTCATTTTGCTTTGCTTAAGCTTAATTAAAAACCCTCATAAAGCTTGCTATTTATAGCAAAATTTAGGTAATTTTTAATTCATAAAAGTTCTAATCAATTTTTATGTGGGCTTAATCTAATTTGTCCAAATATGTATCATTAGGTGTGACTAATCATCTTTCTCTATCATTTTGATTTAATCTAATTAAATCAAGACAAAGATTATGAAATTGATTAGTTCAATATTTACCACTTTGATTTAACCAATTAAATCAAGCCAAAACATCAATAATTACATACTTGCAGTTACCATAATATCCTCAAATGGTAGAGATAATTATGAAATTATGACAAATCCCTTGTGTAATTACTGAATTAATCTAATTAATCCAATTAGGTCAAAGTAAATAAATAATATTTTCCAATAACACTTGATTATCTTATTTCATAATTATAATATCAAATATTATCTTTTATCAAAATTAATCGGCTACCCAAGTGCTCAATGAGTACACTTCATATTGGAACTCTCTAAGTTCAGACACATTCGTCATATAAACCTAACTAATATGTACGCAATTCGACCACCTCCGAATTCGCGAAGAACACGAACTACCTTTTTGAACTATATAAGTCGAGGTCATCACATATGTTTAACAATCCCTCCGTCGTAGGCTATCCGAATTATGCTTAGGAAACATAGAATACACCGTTAAGTTTCCATGGCGCACATCTCATGTCGACATATCCACGATTCTTTACAACTGACGCGATCCACCATAGGTGATCAGTTTTGGCCAAAGTCTTAAGAATCGTGACTTACTTACATGAATACCTAAACCCCTTATGGTACACATGCAGACCGACGGATCCTATCTTGATTCACACTTGATTAACGAGTGTATCGGTCCACACCCAACTAACATCTAGAGGCCAGACCATGAAAGATTTATGACATACATGACATCAAAGTGTAGAGGATCTTACATAAAATCAATGATATCCTATAGTCAAAGAATCATTTATGCTACTCGACTCGAGGAGATTCCTATTGACGATGATGTGTACTTCCAACTATTAGGAATCACATCTAAGTCATTCAGTATTCGGTCCAACCAATACCCATACCTATATACTAGGAGTGTTCATAGGGTCAGGTCAATCCGCGACCCGACCCGACCGCGGGGGTTCATAAAAAAATTTGTAAAATTTGACCCGACCCGACCCGAAATTTTCGGGTTGGACAACAGGTTTGATCCATTGACCCTACCTGACCCTATATAAATTTATTATTTTTCTAAAATTTTTATTAATTTTCTAACCCGATCCATTATCAAAGCTAAGTTTGATCAAGCAGTACTGTATTCAAATCCTATTATTGGAAATTAATTAAATTATAAGAGTTGTCTTTATGTATGTTGTTGAAAGAATCCAAGTTCCTTAAACATGGCGACAAGTTGACATTTTTGTTTAATGTTTTGGTAGCTTAACAATTAAGAAGAAGAACACCCAAAGTCTAAAGTCCAAATCTCAATTAAATTGGCATAGTGTTATAAAAGATCCCCACGGCTTTAATAATGCCCACTGACACCCCTAGACATTACTGAAATTTATTATTATTATTTTTTGTATTAAAACTTTTATATAAATGATAATTTTTGGGACATAAAATAGCTAATATTTATATTTCAAAATAATTAATTCATTAAAAAAATTATTTTTTTAAATGACCCGACTCGACCTGAACCCGATCGGGTTCCACTTCCCGCGACCCGACCCGCGACCCGACTTCCCATTGACCCGACCCGATCGAGTCTAACAAAATTTCAAAAAACCCGACCCGTGAACACCCATACTTTATACGAGCTTCCAAAGCTCATGGTACATTAGGTTAAACCATTGGAACTCCAATTCCAATATACGACATGTGCTAGTCTTTTAGGTTACAGGAATTCGACCGTATTCCAAAACGAACGACTATGAATATATATACACTTTAAAAATAGTTTATAATAATAATACTTATCCCAATTTCGAACCACCTAATATCCAGTATTACTACATGACTATTCTAAGGTCGATGTCATTCTTAGCATATTTATACATCAATCTAATATGCACAATGACAATACCATTAATAAAGTTTGAAATGAAAATGTAGTTATTTTATTAATAAATAATAAAATATAATATATTATACATTATCCGGATTGGCGCTCCAAACACCAACTCCAACAATTTCACTCATGTATTTAGTAAAAGAAAGTGTATGATAAAGAAGATTTAGTAAAACTCTGTTTTTGTTTGTTAGAAAATGTACGAAGGTGTTAGATCTTAACAAAAACGAATTTGGGGCTCAATGTATAGTGAATGTGTAAACTGTCTCAACTAATCTGTCTGAGACCGGTATGCCGGTCTGCAGAGGCTGGTATGTCGGTCTGCCAAAGCATAACGATTATATTACCGTTGAAAATTTAAACGCAATATCGAATTACTGATCGGTATGGAAGCTGGTATACCGATGTGCTTACCGATATGGGGACCGGTATGGTCCGTGTCGATTTCGAGAGTATGTAAGATATGAAAGGTAACCTGTATGAAGACCGGTATGCTCTATGTTGGTTCCAGTAACTATGCAAACTCCAAAGAGACCGGTATTGAGTAGTCCGATTTCAGAGGCGATGTAATGCTGCTCAAAACAGAGCAGGAACACCTATATGCCGGTGTGGGGGACCGGTATGCGGTATGCCGGTCTCAGTGCCAAAATACAAGATTTGAAGATTCAAATTATTTTGCACATGACCGTAATGTATCTATATGAATGTGCATATGTTCTATACAACTCACTTATAAAGAGAGCCTTAAGCTAAGACTACAGAAGATATTCTTCATTTGTCATTTGAATCTTCACATTCATTTGCTATTCACCACCAATGTGCTTCGACATCTTTTTATAATGTCCGCTAATGCGCGTCGAAGTCTTCTATTGTTCACATTCATTTACTTAGTTTTTATAGTTCATTACTTTGGAGTTGCTATTCGTTTATCCTCTTTGTGCATTTATCATCATGGAAATACATAGTGCTTCAATCAGATCGAAAAAAGTTAGCTATTTTGTTTTGTTTTGTTTGATCATCATGCACACCCCATAAAGGTTAAATAAAATACTTATTAAAGAAAAGGGTTGATTTGCAAAAAGGAAGAATTAGATTCATGATCGGCAAAGATTGATTCATAAAAGTTCATATGGGCTGATTCCTGGGCTGGAGTTTTGAGATCATAAAGAAGAAAGATGGGTCTAAAGTTTCGGTAATTGAACACTTTTAATCAATATGTGTGTGATTGCTCTTGTGAAATATCAGGTTCCCTTGCATCAATTATTCACCCCCAGTAATATAGTAACTGCTTAATAATTTTTTCAAATATTTTTTCTTCTTGTAGATTGATTCAGCCTATCTGATAATTTCTGTTTAGATTTTGTTATCTAACTTGGTAGATATATACTTCATCCAAGTCAGGAAAATTGAATCTTGAATGGTAAGAGTTACTGAATATATATATATATATATATATATATATATATTTTATGGTAAAATCAAACATATACAAGGGAAAAAATAAAATAAAAGGAAATTTCATTGACATATTCCTGTGAAACTTTGCTGTTGCAGACCTATGAAGATATGATGCGATATGTCATCTATGCCAAAAGATGACATTGTTTATCTTTTATCTGCTTATATCTAAGTTTCGAATATTAATTTCAAAAACTCAAAAAGGGACAGAAGAATTTCCAAGATTAAAAATTATTCATGGAACCATATATATTATACTACAACAAGTTCATAATCATCTTCCTTTACGATTTCAAACACCAGACTGCACCCTGAAAATATCTCGGAACAGAATAAAGAAGAGAATCAATAAAGCCGATGCTAGGGATACCAGTGAGATAGTTAAATAACATGTCCTGATAATCGATTTCTGAGAAGGGTCACCGAATGCTAGCATTATATACGTGCTGGATGATGTGGCGAAGGAGATCATGGAGGCGATTAAAACGACTTTGAAGAGACCCGGCATGAGATTTTCATCAAATATTTGTTTGTCAAGAATGGAAAGTAAAGCAATGAAGAGGGATAATATTAAAACAAATTTTGATAACTGGATTTCCAGTTCTTGGCTTGAGTAAGCAGTCTCTGAATTCGTCATCGTCTTCGTTTTCTCAATTTCAGGAGTGATGGTTTGGTATGCTTTTATATTAATATAAAACCTATACATATGAGGAAAAACATATTATACCCATATGGTTTCCTATTTCATGTAGGAAAACCTATACTCATAATATTTATTAATTAATATTTCTTATAATTTTCACTTTTTAAAATTTTAAAATATTTTTTTACCGTTTGCTTTTTAAAAAATTTAAAATAATTTATTAACAGTATCCTATTTCATGTAGGGAAACATATACCCATACGGTATTCTATTTCAACTCCACGCGCCTTTCAGTTTTTAAAATTTTAAAATTTAATGTTTCAGAAACCTAGACCCACACCATATTTATTAATTATTTATTTAGAAAAAATATGTAATGACTTAAATTTTTGTTTTACGTTTGCTTTTTAAAAATTTAAAAAAATTTATTTATAAATTAATATTCAGATAAACTCTTGCCTTTAAATTTTCTTCTTTAAAAATAATTTTTTATAAAGTAACATATACATATACGGTTTTCTATTTCATGACAAACTCTACGCGATTTCAATATTTAAAATATAATATTCTATAGGTGGACCCGCACGATATTTATTAATTATTATTTAGGAAAAATATGTTGTGTCTTATAATTTTCACTTTTTAAAATTCTGTTTTACCGTTTGATATTCTAAAATTGAAAATAATTTATTACTTATTAACAATTAGGGAAAAAAAACTCTAACATTAATTTTTCTTTTTGAAATTTAAAAATACATTTTTTTTACTGTTTGTATTTTAAAATTGCAACAAGACGCACGTGATATTTATTAATCAATATTTAGATTTAGGGTATGTTTAGTTCAACGGAGGGGAAGGGAGGGGATGAATTTTAATGAAGGGGAGATGAGAGATTTTAATTAAATATGTGTTTGGTTCAAAGGAAGGGAGGAGATAATTTTTAATTAGATATATGTTTGGTTCAAGAATTAAATGGAGAGATTTTAAAACTAATTTACTATTTTATCCTTATAACCTTTTATAAATAAAATTAAAACAATATAGGCTTATATTATCTTTAAATTAAACAAAGAATAACATCAAAATTAAAATCTCTTCATAATACGCGTTATTAAAAATAAAATTAAAACAAATATAAGAAAGAGAATAAGAAGAATTGAATGGTGAATCAAATATAAGAGAGATTTGTAATTATGACAATTTTGGATTTTAATGTATAAATAGGGATAATTAATCAATGTAATTAAAATTTTAATTGCTCACTTTATCTCCCCTCCAAAACCCCTCACTTTTGGAGGGAGCTAAAATTGGCTTATGATGGATTTTGCTCCCCTCCCCTCCCCTCCAAAAACTTGAACCAAACAAATATAATTTAAAATAATCTCTCCCCTCCTCTCCAAACCCCCCCAACCAAACACACTCATAGTTATGAAAATCATTAAAATCTTCCTCTTAAAAGTGCTTTCAATCACCTGAAAAGTTTCAAATTTCAGCTTGTTAAAATCAGTAATCACTCATGGCAGCGGCTATTAATATTGAAATGGGTTTTCTGATTTTAGCTTCACCACCATTGACACCCGCCTCTGCTTCATCTTCGGAGAGTTCGTCATTATAACCTTATTCTATTTTCTTTTGAAGATATTGTTAATTTCAATATACTAATTCTCATCCCGTTGATATTGCTATATAGGCTTTTCCACACCACCATTGACACCTGACTCTGCTTCATCTCCAGAAGATATGTCATTTTTAACATTCATTTTTATTTTCTTGAAAAAAGTAGTTAATTTTCAATATATTAGTAATTTTTACTAGTTTTTATCATTAATAGCCATGATATTGAAATGGGTTCTATATGTGGTGGTGGTAACCCTACTGTTGGCTTCACCATCATTGACACACACGTTGCTTCATCTCAAAATGGTATGTCGTTTTTAAGTTATTATTTTTCCCCTTGATTTCTACTAATTCTTATAATTGATAGCCATTGAATTTGAAATGGGTTGTGTAGGTGGTGGTGGTAACCCTACTGGATTGGCTTCACCAGCACCCGCCTCTGCTCTATCTCCAAAGGGTATGTCATTTTTAATTTTCTATCTATTCAGTAGAAGAAATTTTATTTAATATTTGTTGTAAAAGTTCTGCCTTAAGAACCCATTTTTTTTGTAATGATTGTTATTTTCTACTAACTCTTACATTTAACAGGTTTGCATCCCTTAAACTTGGCCAAAACATTTCTCTTTGCCAGTGGTGGAGTTTGTATAGCTGCACCATAAATTGGGAGCAATGCGGGGTTTTTGTCGGCCAATGCAAAAATTTCCTCCTTTTGCAGAGATATTTGGTGTCATCAGATTTATGGCATTCTTTTGTGGTTATGTTTCCAGCACAGACGCGTAACTGTTGGAGTGATGAGTGGTGAGTGGGGTGCATTGCCACTTTTTGGGGAGTACTCTCCATCTTGGGCGCATACCTTCCAGTGAAGTATATGTCGCCGCTGACTGGTTTTCTGTGCAATGGTAAAGTTATGCATACCTTTTGCATGGAGAGAATTAAAAGTATGACTGCCAAGTTTGATTGTTTGAGCAAATGAGGTAGTCTGGCTGGTCATTTTTGTTGTACACACAAATAATTTTTGCTATTGATTCTTTGTTAGATAGCGTTGACTGTTTTTTGAATAAATGTTCTCCTTGCTGAGTAATGAGAATTAAAATTCCAATGTTCTTTGAGTTATATCAATCAATATTTAAAGTCGAGATAGCTGTGTGTATTATGTTGGACCATGAAGGTGGTGTTGCTATTGATCTGATCTGATGTCGTGATTTAACATTCAGATGTTACATTCAGGTTCTGTTGAGGTCTCAGCCTCTTCCTACGGTTACACTTATACCGTGTATCTCCTTTTGTAGATTTTATTGCTATCATTTTCTTATTAATGGTTTCCTGTAAATTGCTATGCTTTGTTGTATATCTAAGTCTACTTTTGATTGGACTAGTTATTTCTTCCTCTTCATTTATCCTTCAGGTTCTCTCTCGTAGAACTTCCATTGGAGGAAGATGAACCAAAATTCTTGCCGGAGTTCCGAGTCTGCTAAAGATCACAGTAAATCTCTTACCTTCATGACTTTACTGAAACGACTTTCCTTTCCCCTCTCAGAAGCACAATGACTGGGTGCAGAATGAGGGGTCACTGGCCTACATCCTTTAAAAACTTAAATAGGGGATCCTCTTTTTTTGCAGTTGAGGAAAACCTGGAGTCAGAAAAGGGCATTGATGCAGGAAAAAATTTGGATTCGGAGAAGGGTGCTGATATTGAAAATTGTTTGGACTGGAAGAAAGGCACTGATAAGCTTTGACTCAGAGAAAACTGCGGAGTCTGAGGATCTGTTTATTGAAGAGCAGACACCCAATGTTCCTCCTGTGGTGGTGGGAAATCCCCCTGGTGAAAAGGATTCTCCTCTGGTGGCAATCCCCGCAATGCCTTGATTCGAGAATTTTCTGCGAGAAACCCGAGTTCCAGGTCTGGACCGGGGGGCTTCCAAGCCAAGGAGCTTCTGTAGATTGGGTCTTTAAGAAGCATCCAAGGCAAGAGAGATGTGATCAAGCACTGTAGATTGGCGGTAATCCCATGACTGCTGTTGTTTGTGTCAAAAACTTAGGGGGGTGTATTCAATTGAGATTTTAAAAGACTTTTTTGGGTTAAATAAGTCTTGTGGTATTCAATTAAGATTTTTAAATAATCTTAAAAGTCTTGTGGTATTCCATTAAGACTATTAGGATTTTTTAAAGAGTGCATCCAAATCTAGTGATATTCAATCAGGATTTTAAACAAGTAATAGAAAGTCTTATGGTATTGAAAAACATAATTATTTTGAAGGATTCTTTTATATGTGTGATTCTGTGGGACTTTTTAGTGAAAATTATAAATATCAAACTCTATAAAAAATCCCACCCTAACCCATGAGACTTTTTACATAAGATTTTTTGAGTGTTAGAAAATAGAAGATGAACATACATGTTAGTTAGAAAATAGAAGATGAACATATATGTTAGTTCTTCGTGAACAAATTAATTGCTTATTAGTAATTTCTTATTTTTTCTTTGAAATAAAACAATATGACTTTCTTTTAAATGCAACTGATAATGTCATTTCTCCAACTATTTTTCTTAATAAATTTCATTTTCGAGGAGGAAAATTCTATCACATTTAAAGATAATTTCCTAGATTTTCTTTGAGGCCAACATAACTTCTTCATTCGGATAGATAATAATGTACAAAATGAATTTAGCACAATAAAGATTTTTTTCCTCATTTTCTCGCTAATTTTTTACTTGTATTTTATTTTTTAAAAAAACCCAAATTTAAGGAAAAAATTATTTATCAATTATTAAGATCATTGATGCCGAAGTGTTATCTTTTTTTCCTAAGTCAGAGAAATGACATTTTGTCATAGAAACTCATAAAATATTCATAGGTCAGAGAAATGACATTCGGACATTTTGAACCAATTGACTTTCATTAACTTTTTTTATTTATGGTTACGTTCCATATAATATCGGTTATAAAAAAGGAAAAAAAGATATAATGGTCCTTTCAAATCTTACAAATTCTTATGAAATAAGTCTTTTAAAATCTAATATGTAAAAAATCTTGATTAAAAGAAATCTAATAAAATCTTGTAAGTCATCACATTCTTTAAATGTCTATTACATTCTTTAAATGTCTTTTAAAATCTACAAGACTTATTTATTCATAAATAGTCTTTTAAAATCTCAATTGAATACACCCCCCTTAGTTATGCTTTTTCCTGTTCTTAAGTTTGTGGAAATTTAAACTTCATAATAATCTATTTAGGAAGTTTTTCCTGGGAAAAAAACTGGTGCTGTTTCTCCTTTTTTGATTTAAAAACAAGTTTCTTTTATCAGAGCAAGTTTTCAATAGCAATTTTTCCTCCTGGTGGGAGCGATACTAAAAAAGAATACGGAACCGAATGGCCTTGAAGAAGGAGAGTTTTCTTTGAGAAAGTTCTACATGACATGCTGCTTGCCCTCTAATTTCAACCATTGACCACGTAATGCCCCAAATCACGACATTTTTTCTATTCTAATTTAAAAACTGATACGGGATTGGAATGATTTTTCATCCTGAATCTATAAAAAAGACATGACTAGAATTGAGAGATCTCGACTCATCTCATCCGATTGTCATTCTGTAGAGTTGGGCAAGCTTAGAAAATTTTAGCTCCACTTTTGGAAGTAACGGTTTGGGTGTTAACACATTGTAGCCTTGCCCATTCTCTCATTGCTTGAGAGAGTTTCCTTGGAGAAAATGAAACACAATCATGCAGAGAAAATAAACAAATCCAAACACTATTGTATCATAATGTCAACAAGAAGATTAAACTTCCAAAAAAAGCCCCCATTTTCTTTTTATTCTTTGGCGAACAGAAAACTTCAAACTCCCAAAACAAATTCTCCCCATACACGACCACAAGTCTTTTCTCCTCAGCTCAGTATTCCCCATCACCATCACCATCACCATCACCATCTCTCTGCAACAAGGAACCGAGTCATCGAGTAATTTTTACCTTCATCCTGAAGTTAGCTGCAAAATTGTAATCTTATAAATTAAATTTCATGGGGTTGGTACCTCAGGAGTGAAAGTGAGGCCAAGTCTAATCTCGCCGCAAAACTCCTGGTTCTTAACAACATTGTAAGCAGTTGTAGGAAGGCTTCCTTCCATGAACAAAGGCTCTAATGGAATGCTGCAAAAGATCGTATTCACCACAAGTAATTAAGCTTTGTATGAATAACAGTAGTATATTTTCGTAGAAAAATCAAAAGATAATAAAACTGACCTTGCTTCTCCAAGATAATCATCGCTGCTAAAAGTATCCTTGTCCATAATTTTCAAAGTGAGTTCTGTCACATCTCCAGAAATTGTAAACGCAAAGGTCTCATTCCATTCAGGTCCAGATCCTGAGTCTGCGTGTACAAGTATTGTTCTGAATCAATGTATCAAATACATATATAGAATCAAACCAAACCAAACCAAACAAAAGCATTTTTCCTACTAAATCGGGTTAGTTACATGGATCATTTATACATCTATCTCAGATGTTGTTCAGAATCAATTTATCAAAGTCATGTACAGAATTACGACTAAACCAACACCAAACCAAAGCCTTTGTCTATTAAATAGGGTCGGCTACATGGATCATTTATAGGCCTCTCTTAACGGTTTCCGTTAATGGTTTCTGTTCATAGGCCTCTCTTAATGGTTTCTGTTCATATGAACTTAGGTATTCCCGTCCTCGCTTGACGTATGACAACATAATTTGCTACTCGAGGATGCTACGACTAAAGTTGATCAAATTTTTTGAAAAACAGAAAGAAATTAACCTGATCCGACACTGCTTTTCTGCTCCTGTGACCGGCAAGTAAGAACAACATACGGATCTACACTACCTGTAAAGACAGAGAAAAAAAAAATCAAATATTCACAATTAACTACATTAACGGATCACAGTCATTTATGTATTTTATTGTCTCCTACAACAGAAAGATCATATAAGTAACAAAGGGTTGATTTTATATTTTTCAATGTGAATTGAGATCAGTAGAATGGATATCACTTGAATCCAATCATAGTATTTTTGTAGATGAACAAAGTCAAAACTGATCAGATGATATAAAATTCTCATATAAATTTACAAATATGAAACTGGAAAGATCTAATTAGGAACATTAGCAAAAGGATCTTACTGAGGAAATCAGAATCCTGAAGGCCTTTGCAGCCAACAAGAAGGACTTCAAGCGTTCCTCTCGGCATCTTCTTGATGATCTGGTGAAATTTGTACTTTCAGCTCTGAGTTGTCAGATGTTCTATTATGAGTCAGCCATCTTTTACTTGTATATATAGCTTAATATTTGGGGAGTAATTCCTGAGTACCATCCTTGTATCTGTAACGTGCACTATTAATTAATAATTATATAATATATAAAAATTATGTTAAATAAAATTTTTATTATTTAATATGGGTAATAAAATACTTTTGAATTGTTGTATGAATAACGTAGTATTATAAATCTTTAATTGTGGTAGTATTATTCATATAACGAATATATCAATATATTGATGATAATGTAACTGAAAGGGATGTGTTTATAATTGAAAATTTAATATATTGATGACGATGGATAATGAAATCCATTGATAACTTCCATGAGGTAATAAATATACATCTCTTTTATTTTAATTATTCTTAAAATTTTTGAGATGTCACCTCTTTCAGTTTATTTACAATAAATTAAAACAAGAAATCATTCTCGATTTCACAAAAAATATAAAGAAGAATACTTATTTAAAATATTATCAAATTGGACATTTTTTTTGTTTTTACTGAAATACAGGCACGTGCTACCTTTACTATATGTGTGTGGGGGTGGAATGGGAAATTTTTTATTTACCCCCATTATTATGAGAATTTGGGTCTCATGAGCCAGTATCATAAGTCTATTGGGCCACTTTAATCGAGTAGTAGTAAATGGGCTATGTATATCAAAGCCCATTACGTATCAATTAGCATAAGCCTATTGGGCCGATTTAACCGGAGTAGTAGTAAATGGGCTATTTATATCATCAAAGCCCATCAAATATCAATTAAAAATTAAAAATAAATAAACAAAGCAAGCGTTCTGTGTTCACCGTCAATTGGGTAGTGGATTGGTGAAAGAGGAGAAGAAAAAAATGGCGCAACCAAGAGTGATATCGAAAGACATTGATCCTAAAGACGTCTTAAAAGTCGAAGGTTTCTTTAAAAGCGTGGGAGTTTCGAGTTCGATTCCGGACGATTGCTGTACAAAGGACTTTTATTCCAATCTTGTCGGTGCCCATCTCACCGTCCACAAAATCCGACGCGGCCACATCACCTGTCACCTCTCTGTTAAACCCGCCATCGCCGTAATCATTTTCTTATCTTTTTTATTTTTTTTCCCAATAATTATGTTGACCAAAATAGGAGTTAAAAATAAAAGAAAAAGATTATTATTATTATTATTATTTTTGTTATTTTTTGAAAATGTTGAAAATTCCACCCTAAAATCCAATCACCGGCAAAACACTTTGTATTTGAACCCAGAATATAAAAACTCTACACTATCAAATCAAACCCGATTATTATTATTATTATTATTATTAATTATTAATTTTAATGCTTGTTGATGAATGTAATTGTGCAGAACTTTTATGGGGGAATACATGGAGGGGCAGTTGCAGCTTTATCGGAGAGAATGGCAATTGCTTGTGCTAGAACTGTTGTTGGTGAGGATAAGGAGATATTTCTTGGTGAATTGGGAATCTCTTATCTTACTGCTGCCCCTGAAAATGTAAGTTCTTTATCTGTCTTAGTGATATATAAATATATGATTTTTACACTTTAATCCTGCATCATATTTACTTGGGATTGAGCCTGCGGATGTTTAGTTGACCATCCTTAACTAGCATGAGAGGCAACAGGCCCGATCGCGAAGGCCTGTTGTGCGACTGGACTATCAAAGAGGACAATATTATGCTAATGGGGTCGTAATTTTATTTGCTTTCGTGTCGAAATTACATTGGGTAATGTGCCTTTTATATTGTTGTGTTTGGTGTTGTTATTGCACAGGCAGAATTGATAATGGATGGATCTATTGTGAGAAGTGGAAGAAATGTGACTGTGGTAGCAATGGAATTTAAATTCAAGAACTCTGGGAAGCTAGTTTGTACTTCTCGTGCCACATTTTACAATACACCTCTTGCCAAGTTGTGAAAGTGTTCATGATCAACATATATGTATTTCCATTATGGTAGGCATTTTGATGTGTTGTTGTTGGTTTATGGTTCAAATCTGAATGCATATATGTATTTCCATTTGTTTAGTCCTTTATTCATTTATCCAATTTGTGTCTCAACCAGTGTTCTAAAATACGCTAGGCGTCGGGCGGCGACCCAGCGCCTAGTCGGGGCCTAGGCGATTAATCAGAAATTGAGAATTTATATAATTAGGTTTTAGATTTAGTATGATTTGAAGAAATCAATCATAGATAAATGTTATTTGAGTAATGACTAATATTTATAAATGATCAATTTGATGAGAAACTAACAAAAATAGAAAAAAATATTAGATTTTTAAAATTAGGTTTATGCTCTAAATTGAGATTTTTTTCAAATTGATGAGTTAGAGAGTTGATTTTGTAAAATTAAGGTTAGGGTTATGATTGGGGGTGTGAAATTCGGTCGGAAAAAGCAATTAATTTCAAATTCTGTGTCGGTCAACGACGGTTGACCGATGAATTTGCGACGAGCCCCCAACGATTTGGGGCCAGACGGGGCGGTCATAGCCCGCCGAACCTATACGCGCCGCCTAAGCTGGGCGTTTTAGAACACTGGTCTGAACTGGCTACAAGTATTGTTGTTAGTTTCATTGAAGAATATTTTTCTTGTTAAATATTTTCTTATGATGTGCATTAAAAAAAAAAATCTTAAAGTTATTTCAGATGAATACACATCTGAGGCAGGTGCCACAGTCAAATTGTGGAAGACTGATTAGAGTGAGTAAGCACTTCAGTTTCAATAAGTTGATATAAATTGAATCATTCAGTGATAGAACCACATATAGAGGAGCGGGAACAATCGTCTCCGCTCAATTCGATTATATATACATATACTTGTAATCATTTAAAGCTGCATCTAATGGTCTCATGAACGTACTTGCAGTTTCTCAGTTTTGAGCCATTCTATTTTACCAAAAACTTTTAGCTTGATTGAAATTGAAACACTATATCTGCATATAAGGGGCAACAAAAAGGATTACTGAATCGATTGGTGAAATGATAAAGGCTTTGACAAAATTTATGTACTGACCACATTTCAGTTCTCATGAAAATATGGTGTTGATGGTGTTTTTGGGCGCTGCGGTATTTAAGACGATGCGGCAGGGATAAAAGAGGAAAGGCCAACCATGCTCGGAAACATCAAGAAGTGCCGAACCAAGCAAACTGGTCCGAGTACCCGGGCAGTATACAGGTCGGCAGAAGCATTCTCAAATACGAAAGATCACTTGTGGACGACCATATCAAGAACCGGCCACAACTCAACCGACCACTTTGGTTCAGATGACCGAGCACTATAGAGGTCGGCAGGAACACTCTCAGCATAAAATGTTGTCATGGCCGACCTCATGAAGACCGACCAGATAGCGAGGCGTGTTCAGGAAGATAGAGCATCCTATTTTCTCGAATAATGTGACAAATTATCCTACTTTCACGGGGAAACTGATGAAATTAGTATCTTAATAGGATAAAAGGAGTAAAGATAGTTTGAAATTAGGAATCTTTGAGGAAGAAGGGGATTGACTCAACTGGGAACCCTTGTAGAAGAAGGAGTCTGATTTCTGTTATTATAAATAGGAGGGTAGAGCATGTGTAAAAGGCATCTGAAAATAATCATCACAAAAGTTAGTGATCAGAGTCATCAAAACTCTGATTTGTAAAAGCAAAGAAGAGACCTGAGGAGTGTATTTGAGTAATAAAAAGCACCACCCTGTTCTTGTCCGTGGACGTAGGTCGGATCAAGATCCACCGAACCACGTTAAGTCATCTTGTCTGATTGGTGTATTTTTTACTTTCCGCTAAGTTTGCTTTTGGTTTCCCTCATAACCAAACAAATTCACTATTAAGGAGGATTCCCTCGGGAGTGATATTCCCATATTATCCTGAGACTAAAATCCACCGTCAACATATGACATTAACGAAGGCCTCTGTGTCGAAGGGTCGAAGGTCCTCAACGCCTTCGCCAATGTGATCATAGATCAGAAATTTAGAAATATTGAATCAAAACACCCGACTGCAAATGTGATAAGAAAAATTAACGATTAAATAATTAAGCTTGTAAACAAATGTACGAGCAACTTATAACTAAAAATCACAGAGGATGGCTCTTAAACCAAATTAAAAAAAAGATAGTAACAAATACTACCCAATGCAAAACTATTGGAAAAGAAACAAAACATATGTTAGTACTTATGTGAGGTCCATCAGATTTTTTTTTTTTTTTTTACAATACAAAAGTGAAAAAGAAACAAATTTAAAGATAAAAATCATTAGAATTCTTCACTTACCTGATGATGCTTTGGCATTCTCTCCTTCAGCCACAACAATCTCGCAAGTACCAGTCCTCTTAGTCCATATTTCCAGTTGATCACTAGCAGCTGCTCTAAATGTATCACCTGCTGCCATCAGTATCTGGCATAATTTTTAAACCATAAGGTGGGGATATGGAGAAAAAACTACTCCCTTTCCGATTAGCAAAATACGCACTCCATTTACACACCCGAGCAAGTTACAACTTAATTGCAGAAACCAGAAGCAGAGATTCTAAATACTTTTTCTAATGCACTATTAGTAAAGATTTAAAACATCACAGCAGAAGCAATGCACATATAATAACATATCACCTTTGCCCCTTCATTCTTTAATCTATATGCCAGCTTTCCTGCAAGAAGATGGTTGCTCAGAAAGTCATTTTATTATATATGGCAAGGTCACTTACCATGGACCAAGTACTAAGAATTCATACGACATTACAAGTCTCTTAAACAAATGATTCAACTCACCTAGTGATGTTGTCTTTCCACCTCCATTGACACCAACAATCATGACCACAGCCGCCAGTTTCCTAACATCACAACACAAAACCAGAATAAAGACAAATTTGAATCTCATATAACCCACAATAGAACAAGACAATTCACAACAACACCTGTATCCAAGTTGAAGCTCAGTCTTGTTCCCTTTCTCAGTCAACAAATCTAACACACTCTTCTTCAAAGCATCCTACAACCATCAAACCAAAAAAATGAACATTCAAGAAATAAAAACAAATTAATAAATAATAAAAACTATTTTTTACTTCTATTACAACAGATGTGCTATATGATATGTCACCAGTTATGCAACACGCGACACTCAATGATGAGTTTGGATCCAGTACTGAGCTGAATTATGCTAAAACGGTTATGCAACACGCGACACTTAGTGATGAATTTGGATCTAGTACTAAACTAAACCGTGCTAAACTTTTTATAATCTTCGTGTACATTAATAGTAATGAACGGATACCGATCACAATTAATATAAAACCAAGTACAAAGCTCAAATCATAAAGTTCTTCGATGATAGGTGACACATCAGTTGTGAAACAAACAATGTTTGAAGTACCTTAATCTCCGGTCTCGATTGGAGCTTCCCTGCTAGTATATCCTCTTGCAAAGTTTCCACAATCTTAATTGTGATTCTTGGCCCAAAATCAGACACTAACAAAGCTTGAAGTTTAATTTTTTTATAAAAAAAAAAAAAAAAACAATTGTTGATGGGGATTTCTGCAACTAATGTATTTGTATAGTTCGGCACGGGCAGAGAGGGAACTTCCCATTTCTTGGGGGACCAGGTATATTAGTCAGTTCTCAGGCAGTACGAGAACCCGAGCACCCATTCCTCGGATCTGGCGCAGATTTCATGGGCCGACAACATCAAAACCGAGGCCGACCACTTAGGATCGGCGGCTCGGTTTGATGTAGCTTACCCCCTGGAGATAAGTTGATGAGTTCAGATATCTCGGGTCAGGACGGAAACAGCTTGGGAAGCTCGGCAGATCATTTGGTCGACCTCTTGAAGGCCGACGTGAGACTAGAGTAGTTGGATTTTCCCTCCGACACGTGTCACAGCTTGAGAGCTCTTTATAGGCTGACTTCATTATTGTTGCGTGTGGTAGCGGAGAAAACAGGTTGATGTGACAAGCCGTCAGGCGGCAGGCTTGCTTTCGGCGATGACAGTCTTGGGGCAGAGAGCCCATTGATGAGTGGTAAATCTATCACTATTTCCCACTCATTTAACCTAATATTTTGTATAGTTTCTTGAGTTTTGTGAACGTTTTGATGTGTTTTGTGTTATTTTGCAGATAAATAAAGTTGGGAAAGCATTGGAAGCAATTTGGGGCCAAAATAGAGAAACAATGACAAAAGGGCAATTCGGTAATTTGGCAGCGTCGCGACGCCAGGACCCTACGTGTCGCGACGCCTAACGTGCGTCGGACATGCTAACGTGCGCCGAGGGACACGTGTCAGAATCTGAGAAATTGGACTTGCTAACGTACGCCGACCTTGCTAACGTGCGCCGTGCCACGTGTCATCATCACAGAAGATCAGCTAAAATGCGTCGTCTACCACGTGTCGAGTTGTCATTGGACCGAATCACCGGTGAATCACATGCTTCCACGTGTTAATCTCTCATTGGACCAATCCTAAACGTGTGCCACGTGTCAGATGATCATTGGACCGAAAGCTCAGCCAATCACTGTGTGCCACGTGTCGTCTTCTCATTGCACCACCTTTACCGCGTGACACGTGTCATCACCAGATTCTGTCGACAATGCGCGTGGCCAAAAGCCGCATTGACTGAAAACGCGTTCTGGCGTCGCGACGCCAAGCACTTCAGCGTCGCGACGCCCGAGGCCGAATCTGCCTATAAATTGGAGGCCCCAGAATTCATTTTTCCTCGTGCTTTCCTTGGGAGCTTTTCCCTGTTTTTAGAGGATTGCATCTAGTTTTGTATATATAAATAATATTTTTATTTATGTATTTTAATTTTCAGTAGTAATAATAATAGTAGTTCTTCTTCTTCTCATTTCTTTTATGTTTTGTAGTTAATTTTCTGCTTGGGATAAGGTGAAGCTTTTATTATTTTAATTTAGATTAATCTCCCTTAAATATAATATGGAAATTATAATTCAAAATATAAAAGATTACCACCTTAATGGCTGGTTTTATTTATTTGACATAATGTGGCACTGCCTATATGACTGGTCTTTAGGTGACAGGTAATTACCGCCTATATGGCTGGTTTATGTTCAAATACTATTACCGCCTTTATGGCTGGTCGGACTTAATTTGACTTAATAAGGAATACCGCCTTTATGGCTGGTCGGTAATATCATGTTTAATTTCTGTATTATATTAAGGGAGATATATAAATTATAAATAGTAAAAGTGGATCCCCAACCCCCAACATTTTATTTTTATTCTAGGGAAGTGATGAAACACAATATCCATACTTAATAATTGATTCTCTTTTTATGGGTAATTCTTTAGGTTGTTTATTGAGTTTTAAGCTTAATGCGTCTTGTTGTCTGATCACCAATAAGATTGATGTGTTAAACTTAAAATGAACTAGACATAGAGATTTTAGGTTTCAGCCTTAGATTCAATAGTCCACGATCGGTAATTTGGCAGCGTCGCGACGCCAGGACCCTACGTGTCGCGACGCCTAACGTGCGTCGGACATGCTAACGTGCGCCGAGGGACACGTGTCAGAATCTGAGAAATTGGACTTGCTATCATACGCCGACCTTGCTAACGTGCGCCGTGCCACGTGTCATTATCACAGAAGATCAGCTAAAATGCGTCGTCTACCACGTGTCGAGTTGTCATTGGACCGAATCACCGGTGAATCACATGCTTCCACGTGTTAATCTCTCATTGGACCAATCCTAAACGTGTGCCACGTGTCAGATGATCATTGGACCGAAAGCTCAGCCAATAACCGTGTGCCACGTGTCGTCTTCTCATTGCACCACCATTACCGCGTGACACGTGTCATCACCAGATTCTGTCGACAATGCGCGTGGTCAAAAGCCGCATTGACTGAAAATGCGTTCTGGCGTCGCGACGCCAAGCACTTCAGCGTCGCGATGCCCGAGGCCGAATCTGCCTATAAATTGGAGGCCCCAGAATTCATTTTTCCTCGTGCTTTCCTTGGGAGCTTTTCCCTGTTTTTAGAGGATTGCATCTAGTTTTGTATATATAAATAATATTTTTATTTATGTATTTTAATTTTCAGTAGTAATAATAATAGTAGTTCTTCTTCTTCTCATTTCTTTTATGTTTTGTAGTTAATTTTCTGCTTGGGATAAGGTGAAGCTTTTATTATTTTAATTTAGATTAATCTCCCTTAAATATAATATGGAAATTATAATTCAAAATATAAAAGATTACCACCTTAATGGCTGGTTTTATTTATTTGACATAATGTGGCACTGCCTATATGACTGGTCTTTAGGTGACAGGTAATTACCGCCTATATGGCTGGTTTATGTTCAAATACTATTACCGCCTTTATGGCTGGTCGGACTTAATTTGACTTAATAAGGAATACCGCTTTTATGGCTGGTCGGTAATATCATGTTTAATTTCTGTATTATATTAAGGGAGATATATAAATTATAAATAGTAAAAGTGGATCCCCAACCCCCAACATTTTATTTTTATTCTAGGGAAGTGATGAAACACAATATCCATACTTAATAATTGATTCTCTTTTTATGGGTAATTCTTTAGGTTGTTTATTGAGTTTTAAGCTTAATGCGTCTTGTTGTCTGATCACCAATAAGATTGATGTGTTAAACTTAAAATGAACTAGACATAGGGATTTTAGGTTTCAGCCTTAGATTCAATAGTCCACGATCGGTAATTTGGCAGCGTCGCGACGCCAGGACCCTACGTGTCGCGACGCCTAACGTGCGTCGGACATGCTAACGTGCGCCGAGGGACACGTGTCAGAATCTGAGAAATTGGACTTGCTATCATACGCCGACCTTGCTAACGTGCGCCGTGCCACGTGTCATCATCACAGAAGATCAGCTAAAATGCGTCGTCTACCACGTGTCGAGTTGTCATTGGACCGAATCACCGGTGAATCACATGCTTCCACGTGTTAATCTCTTATTGGACCAATCCTAAACGTGTGCCACGTGTCAGATGATCATTGGACCGAAAGCTCAGCCAATCACCGTGTGCCACGTGTCGTCTTCTCATTGCACCACCATTACCGCGTGACACGTGTCATCACCAGATTCTGTCGACAATGCGCGTGGTCAAAAGCCGCATTGACTGAAAATGCGTTCTGGCGTCGCGACGCCAAGCACTTCAGCGTCGCGACGCCCGAGGCCGAATCTGCCTATAAATTGGAGGCTCCAGAATTCATTTTTCCTCGTGCTTTCCTGGGAGCTTTTCCCTGTTTTTTAGAGGATTGCATCTAGTTTTGTATATATAAATAATATTTTTATTTATGTATTTTAATTTTCAGTAGTAATAATAATAGTAGTTCTTCTTCTTCTCATTTCTTTTATGTTTTGTAGTTAATTTTCTGCTGGGGATAAGGTGAAGCTTTTATTATTTTAATTTAGATTAATCTCTCTTAAATATAATATGGAAATTATAATTCAAAATATAAAAGATTACCACCTTAATGGCTGGTTTTATTTATTTGACATAATGTGGCACTGCCTATATGACTGGTCTTTAGGTGACAGGTAATTACCGCCTATATGGCTGGTTTATGTTCAAATACTATTACCGCCTTTATGGCTGGTCGGACTTAATTTGACTTAATAAGGAATACCGCCTTTATGGCTGGTCGGTAATATCATGTTTAATTTATGTATTATATTAAGGGAGATTTATAAATTATAAATAGTAAAAGTGGATCCCCAACCCCCAACATTTTATTTTTATTCTAGGAAAGTGATGAAACACAATATCCATACTTAATAATTGATTCTCTTTTTATGGGTAATTCTTTAGGTTGTTTATTTAGTTTTAAGCTTAATGTGTCTTGTTGTCTGATCACCAATAGATTGATGTGGTAAACTTAAAATGAACTAGACATAGGGATTTTAGGTTTCAGCCTTAGATTCAATAGCCCACGATCTTCCTTGAGGATAGAAAACCATTTAATAGATTTCCTTACATGATAGACATATACCTGTCGGGTGGGGGTAGCCATAATTGGAACTTAATCTTAATGAATCCAGGTAATTTGGTTAACATAGACATATGGTTCAATTGGGTTATACTGGGTATTTGCGTCTGACCATCGACATAGGCTTTTGCATATTTTCGTGTTCCAAGTTAACAAATTAATTTATTACACATAAATAAGAGAATCAATTTATCTTTATAATAATATTGTGTGGAGTCACGACCCTAGATCTTTTGAGTCTTTTTTTTTTTATTTTCCTTAGTATTTTCTTTTGTTTATTTTATTTTTATTAAGCAAATCCACATTCAACCAACCAAAATCAATCAATTCCCTTCTCCCTATAATTAGATACATGTAAATAATAGATTCAATAATTAATAACAACATAGGAATTAAGTCCTCGTGGGATCGATATTTTTATACTACTTGAACGATATGTGCGCTTGCGTTATACGTGTATGTTTACGCCGGTCAAGTTTTTGGCGCCGTTGTCAGGGACTTATTTTTCTTGAGTTATTAATTTTGAAGCTATCCAATTTACTTGTATCTAATTTTCTTTATTTTTATCTGTAATTTTTATTTATTTCTTTTATTTCAGGTGGTTGAAAAATGGAACACTACTGGGAGATTGAGAGATTACGAGCCTTACAAGAAGATACACCCCACATCTGGGAGCAACAGTCCAGTTTTCTGAGGCCTGTTGTCCAGCCCAACAATTATCACTGGATGCCAGAACCAAGCAATGCTACATTTGCTCAACAGAACGAAATGGGGAGATGTGTAATTTGTGATGGTAACCACCCGAGCGATCAATGTATATATATTTCAGAGTGACAGAATTATTGGAATCATTCAAGGTACGAAGAGACATCACATTTTCCATCTTATCCACCATCCACTTATGATTTTCATCAAGAACCAGAACCATCAGAGGAAGATCAGATGATTGACATGCTCAAAGATTGGTTCAAGAAACGAGACGAAGAGTTAGATACGATGCTTGAAACATGCCAAAATCAATTCGAAAGTATTCAGAGACAATCAGCATCCATTCAGAATATGACAGATCAAATGAGGCAATCAACAGAGAACCAGAGCTATATACCTCAAGAACCATTTTCAGATAACACTGATGAAGCCTTTGAGTACCAATCATTTCACAATGACATCTTAACATAGGATGAGGCCGAGCAGTATCAAAAACCAGAGGTATCAGTTCAGGAACCCGAACCGGCAAAGTCTCGATTTGATTTTTATTATTCTGACTCTGACGAGGATGAAGCTGATCTGTTTGTACCAACTGCATCAACAATTGAGAATGGAATTCTGTATCCTCAAAATGAAGATCTTGGAGCATCCATTGCACAAATGTTTGAAGAAGATCTACCTGAGCCACTCATTTCACCTAGATCAGAGGATGAAGACCTAAAATCTGACATTTCTTTACATCCTCAGGTTGATAATTTTGAAGCATGTATTTCACAGATGACAGATGAAGAGCTGAATGCAGAAATTCTCCAATACATATGTGAAGAAAAGGTGGAGCAAGAAGCAGAGCAAATGGAGGAGCAACTGTCAGACCAAATTGAAAATCCAGAGCATTCAGGAGAAACATCGCTGTTTTGGGGAGTACAAATCAAAGACATCACCCAGAAGCTTGACAGAATGGAACTTCCATTCAAGTCAAGCACCATACGAGACCTCCTGATTTTCTTTCTTTCTTTATAGGAACCACTGGAACAACAAGGAGCAAAAAGGTGGCACAAGCACTAAATAGGACAAAATTTTTTCTGCTACCTTACCGTTGGAAGAGACCCTTCAAAAGTAACGATCACATGATTGTCTTTAATCGGACATCCAAAACGACGTTGAAACCTCCTTAACAGATGAATTTCAGTCACGTCTGGCTGAAGATGTAAAATTTAGCGCTAGCAGGGAGGCAACCCATGCAATTTGTTGTAATTTCTGTTTTCATATTTTGTGTATACATGTTGTAGAGTTTTTAATTTTGTGTGTTATTTTTGTAGGGAAAAGCACAAACGGAGCATTTTAAGACAGAATGAATGATGTTTGGCAATCACAAATGAGAACCAATTCATTAGCGATGGCTGAGTAAAGAATGAAATCTTAAGACGCATCCTAATGGATTTATATACCAAACAAGTGGCGTATTGCGTACACAATTCTGTTACCTTAATTATTACTTTGATTCGCTTTTCTGTTGTAATTATCTTTATTTTCGTAGACAAGATCCAGAATTTTTGACCTTTCACGATTCATTTTGTTGTTTAGCAAACAAACGTCCTCTGGACGATACTAGTGCTATTATTACTCACTCTTTTTCAGGTACTATAAATTCAGCCCGTCATTGCACTTTTGAAGGCATCCAGATTTGAGAAAGAAATACATAAAAAATGGAAGCCACTTCAAGAAGACGAGTTGAAAACATCTGTGTGTTTTGCGGTAGTAGTGTTGGTGTTAAGCCACAATACGTAGAAGTAGCACATGAATTGGGTCGAGTCTTAGCTGCAAGGAATATGCACTTAATATATGGCGGAGGAAATCTTGGACTTATGGGGATCGTTTCAAAGGCTGTACAGGAAGGAGGCAGTCACATTTTGGGAATCATCCCAAAACCATTGGCATAGGCAAATCTTATTGGATCATCAAACGGAGAGGAACTGATCATGCCAGGTATGTCTGAATGACTGGTAGAAATGATTAACCGTGTTGATGCTTTTATCGCTTTGTCAGGTGGCTTGGACACATTGGAGGAAATTTTTATAGTTCTATCTTGGGCAAACCTGAACATACACCAGAAACCGCTTGGAATGTTTAACGTTGATGGATTTTATGATTTTCTTTGTGTGTTTCTTGATGATGCCCGGAGAAATGGGTTCATGTCAAAACCTATGAAAGAACTCCTCTTCACTGCCAGAACTGCTCCGGATCTAATAGACCAACTCTTAGCCTATGAACCACAAGTTGACCCTATCCTTTCAAAGATAAATTGGTCCGAGGACGATCGTGGTAAGAGGCGTCGGATTAATCTGGATCTTAACCTTTAACTTTTCGTGTAGAATTTCAGTTAACCATGTACTATCTTCTAAACTTTTCTTCTACTGTTTAAGACATTGGGGATAATGTCTCATTTAGGTTTGGGGGAGAGAATTAGTTGATCAGTATCTTGCTTTTAGTTTGTGTGTTGTTTTTATCTTTTTGTCCTAAATTTTTCGAAAAATACAAAAAATTGAAAATTTTTCAAAAATTACAAAAATATTTTGTGTTTTTGTGTTTTTGTTTTGACTAAAAATGTGAATTGGTGAGAGATAACTGAGTAAGGAGTTCCCACTCCTGATAAGTATCTCAAACCATTTATTTCGGAACAAGTTAATTTTTGTTTATTTCATTTTAAATTATTTAATTTGTAAATTCTACTTAACACTGACTAAAATGGACCTTCATATACTCAGTTAGCAGGTATTATCAACATGCATAGTAACATACGGACATGAGCTGTAAATTGAAAAGTTTGTAATATTCAGTGCTCTAGTTTAATTGGAAGAAGCATCTCAAAAAGTAGTGGAGTAAAAAAAATAATAATTCGAGATCCGAGTTATTAAGTCTGTAAGGGTGTTTTAACACCTAGTGCCATAAAACCAACTGGTTTGGGAGTCACAGACCCAAAGCTCGCTACATGGATCAAAGATGCTGCAAAAATATATATATCTGAAGTCTGAGTAATTAAGTCCGTAGAGATGTCTTAACACCTGGTGCCCTAAAGCCAACTGGTTTGGGAGTCATCGACCCAACACTCGTTACATAGATGGAAGATATTGTATATAAATAAAAAAATAGAAGAAAAAAATCAAAGAAAAAATCAGAAAAATTATTTCATTGCTACAACAAGGTGTGAAATCTGATAGAACTTTAGAACAAAAATATTACTCTCTTATCAACTGCACTTATGACTGTTGTGGGCAAAAATGAGTTGATTAATATTTTGTTGGCTGTGTATATGGAGAATGGTAAATATAATCGGAGAATTTACTTATTCAGTAATTTAGAAAGAAAGAAAACACTAGTAACTTCGAGTAGAAATTTCACCTGATTAGTCACTAACTTCTTTATTCTCTTTTCGCTTGTCTTTTAGCTTTTGTGTGCATTAGTTTTACTACCTTTTTACTTTTGTAAAAATGTTTGTGGGTATCATTGCTGTAAACCCTCACGAGACTACAACTCGTCCACTAGGGACACCTAGGGGTTTAAAGGCTTGTTGCATACGCTAAATGCAACCGTGATCCCTACTAAAGTGGCTTAGTTAAATTTTATTATGTTATCTTATTTTGTGTTTTGCTCGAGGACTAGCAAAATGTTAGGTTTGGGGGTGTGATTAGTGGTAAATCTATCACTATTTCCCACTCATTTAACCTAATATTTTGTATAGTTTCTTGAGTTTTGTGAACGTTTTGATGTGTTTTGTGTTATTTTACAGATAAATAAAGTTGGGAAAGCATTGGAAGCAATTTGGGGCCAAAATAGAGAAAAAATGACAAAAAGGCAATTCGGTAATTTGGCAGCGTCGCGACGCCAGGACCCTACGCGTCACGACGCCTAACGTGCGCTGGACATGCTAACGTGCGCTGAAGGACACGTGTCAGAATCTGAGAAATTGGACTTGCTAACGTGCGCCGACCTGCTAACGTGCACCGTGCCACATGTCATCATCACAAAAGATCAGCTAAAATGCGCCGTCTGCCACATGTCGAGTTGTCATTGGACCGAATC
>SKCR01043953.1:0-34082 GCA_019454045.1 Zanthoxylum bungeanum
CAATTACAATAAATTAAATTAACATATTATTCCAAATTACATATTAATCTAATTTAAAGTGCAATTACCACAATTAATCAATTAATCTAATGTTTCCAAAACACTAATTAATTCAACTAATCATGCTCAACATTTCCAATTCATGTCCAACACAAATTGAAGCAAAATCAATTCTACAACAACATGCTTCAAACTCACGGCTAAGGCAAGAAATAATATCCAATTTTGATTTCAATCCAATTAAATCAATAATCATTATTCTTTTCAGGCTTATAACACATCCAATTGTCTAATTTTCAAAAAATCACCATGAGCATACTAGGGTCAAGATTGGGCCATGATAAAAAAATTGGGAAATTTTTGATCCAATCAATTTCTAATCCAATCAAAAAATCACCATAGGCACAAATCCAATTCATCATCATATAAATACAACCAAACAATCAATTTGGAAAAATCATGCTCCAAGCAAAAATACCCAAATAAAGTCCATAAACCCTAGAAATTAAAATCAAGTTTAGGTGGCTCATGATACCATTGTTAGTGTCTCTAAGACTTGCCCAAGGATCCTAAACATTGATTCAAGTGTGAATTTACCAAAGAAAGTTGCGGAATACTTACATTGGTTGGTTGAAGTTCAAAACTTTTCCATGGATGTAGAAGCTCCATGCTTTGAATATGAATTCCAAACTCAAGGGTGAGTTTCCCTATCACATTTCTTAGACTTCTTTAAGTGCTAGCTTGAATAAAATTTGAAAGAAAATTTTCTCCTCCAAGGAGTAGCATGTTCGGCCAAGAGAGGAAGTGAGGGAGAGAGTGAATAGTATATTTTGTTTTCCAAAACTAATACCAATCTTAACTTCCAAAGTGTTGTAGGTGTGTGTAATAAAAGATCCAATCACTATTCCAACTACTTCCATCAATTGTTGACAATTGATGTAAGTCATGGGTCACACCCATTTAATTCCAAATCTAGTTGGCTTACACAACACTCTTTGGGCCCGGGTTCGTTTAATCCGATTAAACGAAATTTCCGTTGTGACATAATTAAATCCAATTTAATTAAATAATAATTCCTAGCAAAATTATTACGAAAGTCGCTTATGAATTAATTCCAAATTAATTTGTTCGCTTGAATTAAAATCCAATTTTAATTCCGTATTGAAATCCAATTTCAATTAATATATCTGATATATTATTTTAGCCCAATTAAATAAATTAAATAGTAAAATCCAATTTAACTATTAAATTTACTTTGCCGATTAATTCCAAATTAATCGCGTTCTCTCTTCTAGACGAATTTAATCCCATATAAATTATTGCCGTAATTAATCCCAGATTAATTTTCTCTTTCATAATGAATCCCAGATTAATTATGTTCGAGTCAAATATCATCGGTGAATCTTTAGGAAGCGACCCAAGAGATTCCTGGATATATTGGTAGTAAATGCAGTTGTCGGACTATCCGACACATGCGTATCACGTACCACGTTCTCACCGATTTACAAGACATGGTTGTCTTCTAGCAAAGCACCGTGCCTACCCAATTCTCCATAAATATTCAACGAGGAATATATAATCTGTATCATGAGTAGTATACAAATGTATTGCGTAATCCGATCCAGTATCGGATGTCAAATGCTAGGCCTGGGGATAGAATTGTGTCTGTCCCGTACGAAGCATATATCGGATCACCAGTAACTAGTCTCTGTAATCGGATAATCATGACCTAGTCATACTGTCCCGATAGCTGCAACATTTAAGAGTACTAGTTCTGTATCCCTGCGTGATCATCATCTCCATATGACTGAAGTGATATTTTCATCTTGACATCAGACCCAATACACTACGATTCTCAGTATAGTCAGAAGAGGCGTACACAGAACCTGTTAAAGCTCCGGACGACCAAAACCAAAGTATACTGATTGTCGCAAGTATTAGCGATGCAAGTCTCAGGTTAAGACCACATACACCTACCCTGATTCGGATTCCCATATACACATAGTCATACTACCAATGAGACTCTGAGGGGTCTATCCAGAGCGAAGCTGTTCCCGGTCCAACGGCTAACAGAACCTCCTATCACACTTGCATAAGTATCAAATACTTAAATATATGAGAACTATGCCGTTAAGCTTCAATAACGCGCACAAATATAATACTAGTCTATTCCGCATTATCGATGTCCAGTCTCGATAATACTACGACTAGGGATATTTAATGATTAAATCTTTCGTGGATTAATACTGTCTCATATCTTATTAATCTGGTACTAATCATATGGACTTTTATCATTTATATATCCAAGTAATCCAATTACAAAATGATAAAAGAGCAATTTCCTTTGTCACATAGTTAATTTGTACAAAAAACACCATGTCGTTTACAAATAGTTATGCTATGGGTCATAATTATCCAACACCTATGCTGCCGACATTTACTATGCACGCATCGCGGAGCCAATAATTCGGAGGCTAGACACGTGTCATCATCGCAGTGAATGAGTGGCGCGTCACTACACGCGTGGCATATTTTTCCCTATAAATAGAAGCTGAAATCAGAAGGAAAATTCATACCTTCTTCTGGGGAATTCCTTAAGAATACTCAGAAGATTGTATCTTGTTTGTTTATTTATAGCTTTTTGTATTTAATTATTTAATTTTACGCAATAGTACTTTCTTTACTTTACTTTTCAGTCTTTATTTTTACTATTCAGTATGAGTAGGTAACTCCCATCTGCTGGGGTGAAAGGTTAAGCTTTTATTAGTAATATTTAGATTAATCTCCCTTGATTATAATATATAAACTATTTAAAACTTGACTTAATGGGATACCGCCTTTTTGGTCGGTTGGACTTAATTTAATTGATTTTAACCTGACTAAATTGGGTACCGTCTTTATGGTCGGTTGGAATTAATCATAAATCTAACTTAATCAGGATACCACCTTTATGGTCGATTGGTAATGTCATGCAAAGTTAATATATTATAATAAAGGAGATATCTAAAATAGAAGTAATAAAATTGGATCCTCTAACCCCAGTATTTTCTTTATTGTTTATTTACTTTTTTTTCCCCAAGCTTTTACTTTATGTCATTTTCTTTATTTAAGCTTTTATATATGTGTTGTAACTAAACTCGTTATCTGGGGTTGTGATGAATTCCAATATCACTGGTATATAAGGGGTTATTTCATGTCTTAGGTAATATAAAGGTTTATTTATTAAGTCTTAAGCTTAATGCTTCTTGTTAACTGGCTATTAATAAGATTGATATGGTAAACTTAAAATGAACTGACGAAGGGATTTTAGGTTTCAGCCTTAGATTTAATAGTCCAAGATCTCCCTTAAGGATTAGATACCCCTAATAGATTTCCTTCCAGGATAGACATAATTGTCGGCGGCGGGGGTAGCCACAATGGGAACTTAATCTTAATGAATTCAGGTAACTTGGTTAACATGACATATGATTAATTGGGTTATTTGGTTTTGTATCTGACCATTGATGAGAGGCTTTTGCATAATTCGTGTTCTAGGTTAACCAATATATTGCACATACATGAGATAACCTTTCATCTTTAAAAGATATTGGAAGGATTCCACCCTAGATAGTTAAATAATATTGAGTTTCCTTTAATTCACTTTCGCATTGTTTTAATAGATTTCCTTCCAGGATAGACATATACCTGTCCGGGCGGGGGTAGCCACAATTGGAACTTAATCTTAATGAATTCAGGTAACTTGGTTAACATAGACATATGATTAATTGGTTATTTGGGTATTTACATCTGACCATCGATAGAGGCTTTTGCATAAATCGTGTTCTAAGTTAATAAACCAATATATTGCACATACATGAGATAACCATTTCATCTTTAAAAGATATTGGAAGGATTCACAACCCTAGATGTTTAATAATATTGAGTTTCTTTAATTCATGATAGTGTGGTTTATACCCACTTATTCCAATATCTTTAGCTTATTATTTTGTTATAATTCGAGATATTTAATATCATTTATAGTTTATTTTATGTTTTTATTTATAGGAGCATTAATACATGGATCCTGAGACAATTACACGTGTTTTGGGGACAATAGGGGAGAACTAGTGAAGATATTATAACCGGCGCCATAGCGCTAGAAGCTGCACAAAACCCATACAAAATGCCGAGAGAATGGCGCCATGGCGCCACCAATTCCACAACTCATAGCGCCATGGCGCCAACCAAGTGCTGAAAAAGAAGAACAAGTGGGCCATAGCTTGGGAATTGTTGATTTATAGTAATTGGCTTACAAAAACAATTCAGGCGTGAATTAAAGAAAAAAAGCAAAGTCAAGCCGCAAACTTTGACCTCCAAAATAAAGCAAAGGCGTGAAAACTGATTTGAAGAAAGGTCACGTGGGGCCCTCCATTTGTTTTGTTTACAAAATCAATTATCAAAGAAGAGGAACAGACGCCACGGCGCCTCACAAATTCCCAAACTCAGCCAAAAATGCCGAGAGTTTAGCGCCGCGGCGCCAATGGAGAAAGGCAGCGCCGCGGCGCCCCCAGAATGCCAAACTGCATACATTTTCCAGACGGATCAGCACCGCGGCGCTGCGCAGGAAATTCCTACGCGTTCCAGGACTCAAAATTTAGGGTTTTCTGAAATCCTAATGGCACCCTGACACTTCTATAAATACAAGACTTCGTCCAAAACACAAGAGGAGGCTAATACACTGCGTAAAACACGAAACACATATTTTTAGAGATCCAAGGAGAGGATTGAAGAGCGACAAGAGGAGATTAAGGCTGTAATATCCGGAGATGAAGAGATTCAATTCGGGTTTTATCTTCTTATTTCTTTCTTAAAACTCTAATGATTTCCATTAGATTCGTGGCTTGATTATTTATTGTTTTATCTTTTGTCATGAATTTACTCCTCAATTTTGGAGAACGATTGTAATTGATGCTTGAACCTTATTTTGTTTATCAATTTTGTAATGAAGTTTTATTATTTTATTTATATTCTTTTGAGTTTAATGCTTCTTGATTGCTGGCCACAATTTGAGATGATGAATGTTTAGAATCTATCACTCGAGAGAGGGGATTTTGAATAGATCTAGAGAATATAACCTAGGATTTTATAGAGTTCGAGAGAATCTGTAAACCTTTGAAGTCGTTAACATAGAATCACAAATCGTAATGAGTTATTAACTATTGGATTTTTATAGAGATATCGAAGTCTATAGTTGATAATATTTTCACTCGGCACTCGAGAGAGGAAGTGAATATTTTAGGATCTTGACTTATAAATAATATAACTGAACAAATATTAATTGGCATAACAAAACATAGGCGACAGCTAGTGAAATCAGGATCCATAATCTCTACATATTAGTTCCTCCTATTTTATTATTTGTATATTTATCTATTATAAATCTTTATTATTTGTTTTCTAAATAAAGTTAGGATTATCAATTGTAGTACTTAGTGCAAGTTAACGCAATCCCTGTGGGTTCGACACTCTTTCACTGATTTATACTAAAACTTGACACCGTACACTTGCGGTACGATATAAAAATATCACAACAAGTTTTTGGCGCCGTTGCCGGGGATTGTTTGTTAATTCACATTAATACTACTACCAAGTAATTTTAGCTTTAATTTAGATTTTTATTTTTATTTTTATTTTTAGTTTATTTTTGTTTTGTGTTTAATTTTTATTTTTATTTTGTTTATTGATTTTTATTTTTCTTTTGTGCTTCAGTGAATGCGAAAAGCCACAAGTCTCAATTCGCTCCTGTTTGATCCTGAAATAGAAAGAACTGCGAGGAGACTAAGAAAAGAAAGGAAAATCGAAAAAGAAGCAATGGCAGCTGAAAACATAGAGAACAACCCACGCCATGTGGCAATCAGAGATCACTTCAAACCGGTCCTTGATGATATATGCTCTGGGATTGCCCATCAACCAATCAACGCCAACAGTTTTGAGTTAAAACCTGCATTGATCAACATGGTACAAAGGAATCAGTTTGGGGTTCAGCTGTAGAGGATCCCAACTTGCACTTAAGGATGTTCCTGGAGATCGCAGATACCATAAAAGTAAATGGCGTGAGTAAAGAGGCTATCAGGCTACGCTTATTTTCATTCTCTTTACGGGATAAAGCGTGGGATTGGCTGCAATCAATACAGACAGGGAGTATCATGACATGGCAGGATATGGCCACAAAATTTCTTGAGAGATTCTTTCCACCAGCTAAATCAGCTCAACTGAGGGCAGAAATCAGTGTATTTAAGCAGCTGGAAACTGAGACTTTGTATGAAGCATGGGAGCGCTTTAAGGATTTACTACGAAGATGCCCACATCATGATTATGCAGATTGGGTCCAGATTCAGTTGTTCTATAATGGGTTAAATGGTCCGAATAGGACTGTGGTTGATGCAGCAGCTGGGGGAGCTCTATTCAGGAAATCAGCTGAGGAAGCGCGCAATTTATTGGAAGAAATGGCCATTAACCATTATCAATGGCCAAGTGAACGCGCTACGGTAACCAAAGTGGCTGGGATTTATGAAGTAGACCCTCTTGTGGCACTTACAGCTCAGATTTCTACCTTGGCCACTCAAGTAGCAGCCCTGACAAAACCACGAGTATCATCTATTGAATCACGCGGCAACTACAAATATGCAGTTAGTGGAAGGAAACCCGAACATTGAACAAGTCCAATATGTGAACAATCGGAACTTCAACAGCTATAGAGGAAATCTTATGCCTAATCGTTATCATCCAAACCTGTCATATGCTAACACAGAGAATACCTTGCAGCCTTCTTCTGGTTTTGACTATAGAAAAGATGAGCAGAAATCTTCCTTAGAAGAATTCGTGAGCACATTCGTTGCTAGTACTTCAGCGAGATTCGAGAAGACTGAGTCAAGGCTAAATAATATTGAGACACACATGGAAAATATGGAGGCTACAATGAAGTCTTTAGAAACACAAATTGGGCAGATTGCATCCTCCATAACCAAGCAGCAGTAGGGGCATTTGAATAAACTGTCACAACGCCACAAGCCGCCAAGCTATCTTTTTCATGTCAAAGCAGTCAGTGGATACAAAAGAAGAAGCTACCATGACCACCATTTGGGTGGTTGCGTCTGGCTGAAGACGTTAAACTTAGCGCTAGCGGGGAGGCAACCCTTGCATTTCTTTTATTATTATTTTCTTTACTTTTTATTTTATTTTATTTTATTGTGTGCTATTTATTTATTTGCATGTTATTTATGCAGGTAGCACGAGACACACAACGCCCGCGCAACCAAATGCTAACCAGCAAGAGTCTGATCAACTCCATGCACGGTAGTGTTGTTCCTCACTCTTGCTCTTGATATTTATCTTACATTGAGGACAATGCAAATTTTAAGTTTGGGGGTGTGTGCATGTTGTTTACTTGCTATTTAGTTGTTTAAATTTATTGAGAAAAAAAAAAATTGTTTTAGTCTTTGATAGTAAAGCATAAATCCTGTGATGATATTGTTTGTTTATGAGTGAAATTTTAGAATGATAAGTGCCCAATTTACTTTTATCTGATGCCTTGAATAACTGATCTATGTTAGACTCGTAAGCACTTAAAAACAGGTTTTTAACAGTAAAACTTAAGTAGTTGACAATGTGACTAGTTGAAGAAATTGCATATCGATGAATGACCGTTTGCTTAGATATCTATCTTGATTTGCTAGTGTTATGAAGTATGGTATAGCTAAAAAGAAAAATGTCTCTAAAGAAAGAAAATAAACCACCTATAACCGATAAGCGTGAAGCTACCCATGGGCGAGTATTAGGACCACCATGAGGAGAAATGCTACCTTAAAGGGTAGGTGTGTTGATTAAAAAAATAAAAGAAGAGAAGCAAAAAGAGACAAGAAAAGAAAAAATCATACCATACTGAGCACAAAATAAAGCAATTACATAGCATAATTGAGATATCTAGGTTGGTTTGACCCATCGATTCTAATTTTTAAACGAAATCATTAGTTGGCTTACTCATGAGTCGAGCTGTGAATGAACCTTTACACACACACATTGTGAGTCTAGCTTAGATGATTTACTCGAGAATTTGGATTCGAGTTGCAATTGCGTACTTTGAAAGTTCTCTAATTTCATTTATAAGCTTTCTTTGAGGAAAATTTTATGTGCAACTATCGGGATTATTTCTTTTATTTATTTTATATTTTTGCTTGATTGTGTGTGAATGACGTTTGTGGGTGTCGTCACTGTAAGCCCTCACGAGACTATAACTCGTCCACTAGGGCCGCCTAGGGGTTTAAAGGCTTGTTGCATATGCTAAATGCAATCGTGATCCCTACGAAAGTGGCTTAGTTAATTTAGTAATTTTTATTTGTTAATTTGAATTTAGTTTTTATTTTATATTTTGCTCGGGACTAGCAAAACCTTAAGTTTGGGGGTGTTTGATAAGTGTGGTTTATACCCACTTATTCCAATATCTTTAGCTTATTATTTTGTTATATTCGAGATATTTAATATCATTTATAGTTTATTTTATGTTTTTATTTATAGGAGCATTAATACATGGATCCTGAGACATTACACGTGTTTTGGGGACAATAGGGGAGAACTAGTGAGATATTATAACCGGCGCCATAGCGCTAGAAGCTGCACAAAACCATACAAAATGCCGAGAGAATGGCGCCATGGCGCCACCAATTCCACAACTCATAGCGCCATGGCGCCAACCAAGTGCTGAAAAAAGAACAAGTGGGCCATAGCTGGGAATGTTGATTTATAGTAATTGGCTTACAAAAACAATTCAGGCGTGAATTAAAGAAAAAAAGCAAAGTCAAGCCGCAAACTTTGACCTCCAAAATAAGCAAAGGCGTGAAAACTGATTTGAAGAAAGGTCACGTGGGGCCCTCCATTTGTTTTGTTTAAAAATCAATTATCAAAGAAGAGGAACAGGCGCCACGGCGCCTCACAAATTCCCAAACTCAGCCAAAAATGCCGAGAGTTTAGCGCCGCGGCGCCAATGGAGAAAGGCAAACGCCGCGGCGCCCCCAGAATGCCAAACTGCATACATTTTCCAGACGGATCAGCACCGCGGCGCTGCGCAGGAAATTCCTACGCGTTCCAGGACTCAAAATTTAGGGTTTTCTGAAATCCTAATGGCACCCTGACACTTCTATAAATACAAGACTTCGTCCAAAACACAAGAGGAGGCTAATACACTGCGCAAAACACGAAATACATATTTTTAGAGATCCAAGGAGAGGATTGAAGAGCGACAAGAAGAGACAAAGGCTGTAATATCCGGAGAGGAAGAGATTCAATTCGGGTTTTATCTTCTTATTTCTTTCTTAAAACTCTAATGATTTCCATTAGATTCGTGGCTTGATTATTTATTGTTTTATCTTTTGTCATGAATTTACTCCTCAATTTTGGAGAACGATTGTAATTGATGCTTGAACCTTATTTTTTGTTTATCAATTTTGTAATGAAGTTTTATTATTTTATTTTATATTCTTTTGAGTTTAATGCTTCTTGATTGCTGGCCACAATTGAGATGATGAATGTTTAGAATCTATCACTCGAGAGAGGGGATTTTGAATAGATCTAGAGAATATAACCTAGGATTTTATAGAGTTCGAGAGAATCTGTAACCTTTGAAGTCGTTAACATAGAATCACAAATCGTAATGAGTTATTAACTATTGGATTTTTATAGAGATATCGAAGTCTATAGTTGATAATATTTTCACTCGGCACTCGAGAGAGGAAGTGAATATTTTAGGATCTTGACTTATAAATAATATAACTGAACAAATATTAATTGGCATAACAAATACATAGGCGACAGCTAGGTGAAATCAGGATCCATAATCTCTACAGTATTAGTTCCTCCTATTTTATATTTGTATATTTATCTATTATAAATCTTTATTATTTGTTTTTCTAAATAAAGTTAGGATTATCATTGTAGTACTTAGTGCAAGTTAACGCATCCTGTGGGTTCGACACTCTTTTTCACTGATTTTACTAAAACTTGACACCGTACACTTGCGGTACGATAAAAAATATCACAACAATTCACTTTCGCAGTGTTTTAATTCTTTAAGTTTAAAATCAATATCCAATCAATAACCAATCTATTAGATACTCGTAAATATTTGGCTTCACAAATTAATCGCTTAGGTATTAATTCCTCGTGGGATCGATACATTTTATACTACTTCAGAGATACGTGCGCTTGCGTTATACGTGTGTGATCACGCCGATCAGCTTATATGATGAACGTATCTCAACTTAGAGAGTCTCAATATGAGGTGTACTCGTTGAGCACTTGGGTAGCCGATTAATTTTGATAAAAGATAATATTCGATATTATAATTATCAATTAAGTTAATCAAGTATTATTAGATAACATTGATAATTTACTTTGACCTAATTGGATTAATTCAATAATTACACAATGACTTAATTATAACATCATAATTATCTCTACTATTTGAGAATTATGGTAATTGTAAGTATGTAATAATAGGTGGTTTTGAATTGATTTAATTGGATTAAATCAAAGTGGCAAACATTGAACTAATCCATCTCCTAATCATTGTCTTGATTTAATCGGATTAAATCAAAGTGGTAGACAATGAAGATTAGTCACACCTAATTATACATATTTGGACAAATTAGATTAAGCCCACATAAAAGTTTATTACAACTTTTATTAATTAAAAATTTCTTAAGTTTTTGCTATAAATAGCAAGCTTTAGGAATGTTTTAATTAAGCAAAGCAAAAGCTTGAGAAAGCTAAATACACACAAGAATGAGAGAAATTAGCCTAAGTTAGAGAAGTGTTTATAGAAGCTTTGTGAGGTCTTTACAACATTTCATCTAGGAGAAATCAAGATTGGATCTTGGGGTGAAACTTGCTAGCATTGGAATCAAGATTGGACCTTGCACCCAAATATTTCAACAAGGAGAAGTAGATTGGATCTTTGAATCAACCTTGCTAGGTAAGTTTGATCTTCTCCAAAAGCTATATTTTTCATTAGTGAGACATATAGTATTAAATTATGTATTAGATAGATAATATTGAAATTAGGCTAATTAATTGTGTTAGGATGATTTGGAAGTAAAAACACAATATGCTTGTAATTGGGTCAAAATGTATATGTTAGACATAGACATAAAATTAGAGTTTGGAACTCTAGATAATAGCTTAGAGTTAAGACTACCATTCTAGAATCACTTGACCATATTTGGGTGACCTAGAATTATTCACAAGTCACTTTATTGTGGGATTCTAATTTAGTTTCTGTTGCATTCAAAATTTACGCAAATGCGTATTTAGAATAAATTTATGTTTTTGTAAAAATATTTGATATTTTGAAAAACTTGATTTTTGTTCTATAATATGTGTTGATGTTAGTTTTGAAATTAAAATTATTTTTGGGTATTTTTGGAAGTATTTAGGGAAGGTTGGAAGGATTTAGGGTTGAAAACCTTATTTCCTTCAACTCTCTGTTTTCAGATAGCTTAAGGACATTTGATTTGAGAAACAAATGAAAAAAACACAACTATGCACGCAACGCTACAGTGCCCGCATAAAACTTGTTTCCTTCCGTTCTGGAGTTTCCGGACTCCGATTCAGTCCCGGTTTTTTCTATACACTCGTAATGGAATATAATATTTCATTAAATTATTTAAAATTACATCTATGCTTGATATCCATGGATTAGACCCATTTTCGTTGTTCGGGGTACTGACCTGACCCAATGGGTCCCACAACCACCCCAACAGTAACAATATCCAGAATAGCTGTTAAAAAAAGCAAAACATATTAGATTTTTCAATTTCCAGTGAGCAATATTCGATATTGTGAACTATTTAAATTTTCTTCTGTTCAGGGAGGCTGTTTGGTGTTGTTAGAAACATAAAAATAGCACAAAACAGTAACTATAAGGGCTTATCAGATTCGGTAATAAAGAGGGAGAGGACATAAAAAAAAAATTTAAGGTCGATCTCAGTGCCCTGAGCTGCTTCCGCTGCGCGAGGGAAAGCGTTTCCTACAATTGGTATTAGAACGAGGTTGAAAAGTATTCTAACTCTTATATTTTATTTTAATTATATGATAATTATGGTTAGTTTATTTTTAATATATGAGATGCATGAAAAATAAAATTTTATTTGTCATAAGAGTGAGCATAAAAATAAATAATTTTATGAGATAAAATAAATTCATGTGATGATATTTATTTGTTTTAAATGCATTGGTCGTAAATTGTTCCGGTCTTTTAGTTTTATTATTGTTTTTGGGAATGTAAGGCCATAAGGCCATTTTAGGAATTAATTAAAAACATTGTATTTAATTTTACCATGTAACTTATAGAGTCATTGCCAATGAGGACATTAAGGTAATAATTGAGCAATGTTTGGTAAATGTGGATCGTGGTTGTGGGAAGCTATGGTAAGCATAGGCATGGTGAGTTCGACGGCGACGTGTGGAGGTGATTACCACGCAAAAGCATGTCTCACGAGCCAAAGTGCTAATGTGGTCTGTAGTGAGCACACGACTACTTGAAATATTATATCCATATATTGTCAATGTTACTACTCGAGGAGCAAAATTTCCGCGGGATAATTCGTGGAGTTAAAAGTTGAAGACCAATGAATGTTTTGGGTATTTTGTGTATTAATTAGATTAATATAAAAACCAAAATATCCTGTCAATGCATTAGTTTTTTTTTTAAAAAAATAATAATTAATTTTGAAGTACATAATATAATTTTTATCTATTATTTATAACGATATCATTTTAAAAATTCACCGATAATCTGTAAATTCAATACAATTGAAGGCCTCCCTATGAGGAGAGTGATCATAAAACTGTGGTCTAATTTAGATAATCTATCAAACAGATTGATACAAATCACTTGGTCATCCTAAAAGGATTTTTGCCGTGTGGGACCTTAATGGGTGAATCTTGAGAAGCACATGCATGCCATGAAATTTGGCTACTCAAAAGCCCCATCAATTGAACTTGTTTATTCAATTTTAATTTCATTGCCATGTTTCATCAGTGGTGTAAAGCATGCCATTATTGAAAATGACTTCTCCATGTGGATTTATTAACTTAACAATTATTGTTCAAGAAAATAAATTTCATGAGAGCTTGATGATGATCATCAGTTGGAAAATGAGACGGGCTCGAAAAATTTCAACCCTAATTTAAGTGTTGTTTATTATTAATTTTTCAAAATTTTGAAAAAAAATTCAATTTTTTAAATTTTACATTGATACTTTTATTTTGTATTTCCAGATCTGGACTTAAATAAATAACACGAATTATGATTGAATTTTTCAAATCCCGACCTATTTCCCAATATCGGCTCCAATTGAAATTATTAGCCAAGATCGTGAATATCCAATCAAAATTTTTGTACACTTCAATAGACAGGCATTCACATGAATGGTGGTAATGCTTTCCATGGAAAGCAAAATCTTTGTGATATTATTAGTCATATATGCTTATCATTAATATAATTTCATGTGATGAAAAAAGCAAAAGCGAAAAAGGCAGAACTATGACCATAGAATATAAAATTCTATTAATAAAATACTTCTGTTTCTGCTTAATTCTGAAATTTGGCCACATGAAATTGTGAAAATTTTTAATACAAATTCACTTTGGATTTAGATAATGCAGTCCTGTGTTTCATCAAATTTTAATAGAAGCTAATTAAATTGACTGATAAATTGAACTGTTATACAATACCTCAATACCAAACTAAGCCTAAGATCACTACTTTACAAATTTTGAACTGATAAATTTTGGTTAATCAATGGAAGGCTGCAAGCTTCTGACACTTGGAATTAGGTGAAGTATCTGATTCTTCATTGAGCTCTAAGCCCCTTTTGCTGTTGAAACATGTATTGATGCTGTTGAATGAGGCTTGATTTGAGAGGAGCGGCGGAGAGGAAGAAATGGAAACTGGTGGTATTTCAATGGAATCAAGCTGTGGAGGAGGGTGTTGCCATTGAGGCAGAGGTCCAGCAAGCAGAAGGGACTGCAGCAGCGGCCCGGCTTCCATTACTGCTTTCAAGAGCTTTCCTTTTTCTGGCAATGGCTTCTCAGCTGCTTGTGGTAGTGTAACTTGTGGTTGTGGTAATGGTTGTTGGGGTTTTGGGCTTGTGAATGAAGTTGCAAGAATGTCTGTGTTGCAATCAGCAGAGGGGGAAATTGAAAAGTGCTTCTCAGGGTCAGCAGGTTTTGATTCATCTTCAGTTTCTTGTAATTGTTGCTGCTGCTTTTGGAGTAAGTGATTCTCAAGCATTAGATTTTGGCATTTTGTTTGAGCTTCATCTTTTTCTTTGACAGTTCTATTTAGAACATCTTTCAACAACAAATCACCTCAAATTCTCTTTTAGCAATTTCTTCTTTTGCTGATACAATTGTACTCTCTAGCTCCAATGTGTACAAAAATGAGTACTTTAGCTCTTCATTTCCCTGTGATTAATTTAAAAAATAAAATCAACAATACTCGTATACATAAGAACAGAAAAAGCACTTAAAAAGCTGCTTTATAAAAGTGCTTCTGCAATACATACCTCTTCTTGGTAAAAATAACCCCAGCTAAGAGGGCTGCATTGTTCCTCCATTTCCTCCAGCACACAGAACTAAATCACAAGGGGAGATGTTTGTTTATGAGAGGATATCATTGAACTTCTTATAGAGAAAAATTTAAGCACCTTTTTTTTGCCGTTATTTTTTTTACTTTTAATCGTATTATCTTTTGCCTTCATGGGACATGAAGTTGGACCAAAACACACATAAGGCCAAAAGCAGAGTAAAAGCCAATATTATAAGTGCTTTTTCGCTTCACAAATTAATAATGATTTTAAGCACTTGTTTGCTGTTTGAACCTTTCTCCAATGCCATATACTAGCTGCAGGCCACACGTCTACGTTTTATTTTCGACTGTTGTTAAATTGGTGTCATTAAACAGTAAACAAACATGCTTTAAACATTTCAAATCCAGATATAGAAAACCCTAAAACTTGAAAACAATAAAAACTTTATAATAATGACAAATTCAGTGGTCTGGATCGAGAAGATTCTCTGTCCTTAAGAACTTATCAGCCCCGTCTCGGTGCTCTACCTGGCTTTGTGGCTAATGTTCTCCCAGGATAACCCGAATTCCTTTTGTTCAAGGGGCACTCCTTAACAAGATCTCGAACTTGAATATGGTGGCACTCTCTCAGACTTAAGAAACAATATGAGACTATTCTTTTTGTTTGTTTAATTCGGATGGAATCAGATCCTCTAAAAGGAACATAAAAGCTTCCTTTTATAAGCATGGAAGGGTGCCTCAAGGGCACCCTTTGGATTGGGTGCAACCCCCAAAGGGTTATACCCCTCCAATGCATCCCTTGGAGCATAGGACCATGTTACACACAATTGGAGGACATGTCCTTATGGGGTACCATCCAAATGACATGTCCCTCCTCCTCCCCATCCAAACTATTATCTTTGAAGATTAGAAGAATTTACAACAATCCCCCACAATTCTTCAAATATTCATGAAGACACTTGAGAGAGTTTCCGTGAACTAAAGCTTCATCGAAATAGGTAGCTTTCCCCTTGAACCTTTCCTAGTGAATGACAATCGGATTTACTTGGCAAATCAGTGACCCATAGTCTTGAACTGTTATGCCTTTGGTGTAAACCAAGACAATTGACAACACACATCTTTACTTCGACCATTTCCCGTTCTACGTTTGTGTTCATTTCGGTCTTGAACAACGGTCCCGAATTCATCAAGTACTTTAGGGTAACCCGCCTTTAAGAGTTCTCATGGAAGCGGCCTCACTTCTTACTTGAAATAAGTGATCTACTATGAAGAGGTAATCTGCCTTTACCCCTATTAGGACTCATCTCCTAATATAGTGATCATTAAAAGCCTTAGCTTATCCTAACCTTGACATACATCACTCTGCATCATTATCGGAATGGGAAAGAGTACAAAAATCTTCAGTGCTTGTTTCGAATTGCACAAATTTTCTGTTGTCCCTTTTAAACCTAGATCTTGGGATCTCCAGTCAGCTAGGTTGGGTTTCCAAAGTGAAAATTCTTAATTTATAAGCTTCAAGCCCATTCCCATCGATAACTTCTCAACTTGCTCTAGAGGTAAACCTTTAGTTAGTAAATCCGCTAGGTTTTCCTTCGACTTAACATAATCGATAGATATTATGCCACTTGAGAGCAGTTGACGTATGGTATTATGTCTCCGACGTATGTGTCGAGACTTACCATTATACATTGTATTTTGGGCTCTCCCAATAGCCGATTGGCTATCACAATGTATGCTAATCGCTGGCACCGGTTTGGGCCAACTAGGAATATCCTCCAAGAAGTTTCTAAGCCATTATGCTTCTTCCGCTGTTTTGTCTAACGCTATGAACTCTGATTCCATAGTAGACCGGGCAATACATGTTTGCCTTGAGGATTTCCATGACACGGTTGCATTACCAAGTGTGAAAACAAATCCACTGTATCAGATATCCAGTTAGCATCGCTGTATCCTTCTAGAACAACAGGATATCTCTCGTAATGTAGCCCATATTTTGAAGTTTCTCTCAGATACCTCAAAACTCTTACTATGGCTTTCCAGTGGTTATGTCCTGGATTGCTCGTATATCTACTAAGCCTGTTCACAGCTTGAGCGATATCAGGTCTTGTGCAATTCGTGAGATACATCAGACTTCCGATGATTCTCGAATACTCTAATTGCGATACGCTTGAGCCAGTATTCTTTGATAGATGAAGAGTTAGGTCCACAGGGATTCTAGCCACATTTAGGTTCCCTTTGATATATTTATCAAGTATCTTCTCAATATAATAAGTCTGAGATAATATATATCCGTATGATGTCCTATAAATTTTAATTCCTAGGATCACATCAGCTACTCTCAAATCTTTCATATCAAATATGCTGGATAAAACGTTTTTGGTTGACTGAATCATTTTATGATTACTACCAATTATCAGCATATTGTCTACATAGAGACACATAATGACATATCCTTTTTAGTTGATTTGGTGTACACACACTTATCACACTCATTGGTTTTGAACCCACTTGACAATATCTCTTTGTCAAATTTCTCATGCCATTGTTTAGGTGCTTGTTTTAATTCGTACAAGGATTTTACAAGTTTGCACAGCTTCTGTTCTTGTCCAAGAACATTAAACCCTTCTGGTTGTTCCATGTAAATCTCTTAATCCAATTCACCATTCAAGAATGCCGTCTTTACATCCATTTGATGTATTTCAAGACCAAATATAGTTGTTATGGCTATGAGCATTCTTATCGATGTGATATGAGTCACTGGTGAATATGTGTCAAAGTAATAAAGGCCTTCTTTTTGTCTATAACCTTTGATGACAAGTCTTGCCTTGTAATTCTCTATTGATCCATCCGTTTTCATCTTCCGTTTGAATATCCATTTGTAGCCTAGTGGCTTACAACCTGGAGGAAGATCAACCAACTCCCAAGTATGGTTCCGTAGGATTGAATCAATCTCACTGTTAATAGCCTCTTTCCACAGAGGTGCCTCCGGAGAAGACATAGCTTCTTTATAGCTTTTAGGCTCATTTTCTAACAAGTATGTCAAAAAATTGGGACCAAATGACTTAGACGTTCTAGCTCTTTTGCTACGTCTAGGTTTGATTGTCTCAACGTTAGCATGTTGATCTCATTTTTGGTCAACCTGATCACTGTCTTTGACAGTATCAATCATTCTTTTGAGAGACTATGTTCTTTGTCTTTCCTTACAAGGAAACGTCTCTTCAAAAAATGTCGCATTCCTTGACTAAATTATCATATTCGGATTGATGTCAGGAATCTCAGACTTGTGTACTAAGAATCGATACGCACTACTGTTGCGAGCATATCCAATGAATATACAATCAATAGTTTTGGGTCTTATTTTAACCTTCTTAGGTTTAGGAACCATTACTTTGGCAAGACACCCCCACACTTTTAGGTATTTGTAGGAAGGTACGTGACAATTCCACAACTTATATGGTGTCTTGTCTAATCTTTTGTGAGGAAGCTTGTTTAGAATGTAGTTCGCGAAAAGCAAGGCTTCCCCCCACAATTTCTGGGGTATACCAGAACTTGTCAACATGACGTTCATCATTTCCTTAAACATTCGGTTTTTGCGCTCAACAATCCCATTTTATTTAGGAGAATAAGGAGCAATGGTTTCGTGAATAATTCCGTGCACGGAACAATATTCACCGAATGATGACACATATTCACCACCTCTATCACTCCTGATTTTCTTGATTTTCTTGCCAAGTTGATTTTCAAGTTCGTTCTTGTAGTGTACAAAGCTCTCAATAGCTTCATCTTTGCTCCTCAGTAAATACATATAACAGAATATTGTGCTATCATCGATAAAAGTGACAAAGTACTTTTTACCGCCTCTTGTTTGCACAATATTCATATCACACACATCAGTGTGTACAAGTTTCAAGGGTTCAGAATTTCGTTCTACGGAATGAAATGATGTTCTATGCATTTTTGCTTCAACACATGCCTCACACTTATGTTGGCTATCAATTGCAAATTTAGGTATAAGGTCCATGTTAATTAATTTACGCATCGTATCATAATTAACATGTCCTAACCTCTCATGCCATACATTTTGAGACTCAATAATATAAGCAGAAGTTGTAGCTTTATTATTACCACTGTGTCTATTGACAGTCATTACATTAAATTTGAAAAGGCCCTCAGTGAGGTATCATCTTCCTACATAAACATCATTTTTGGTCAATACAAATTTATCAGAAATAAATACAAGCTTAAAACCAGCCTTGCTTAGGAGAGAGCCCGAGACCAAATTCTTCCGAATATCTGAAACATGCAATACATTCTTCAATGTAAGCTCTTTTCCGGATGTCATCTTCAGAACCACTGTGTCTTGTCCAACCACTCTTGAGGTAGATGAGTTTCCCATTGTCAAATGATCGCCGCCATCGACCTTCTGATACAAGGAAAACATCATGTTATCTGCACAGATATGACGAGTAGCCCCAGTGTCTTCCCACCATTCTCTCAGATTCTTTACCATATTGGCTTCGGTTACCACTACTGACAGATTCATCTCTCAGATCTCTTCAGTCAGTTGCTCATTTTCAGTGACATGGGCCTCATTTTTCTTTTTCTTGCCCTTGTCCTGAGACTTCTTGTTTCTGCAATCCTTTGCCATATGACCGCCCTTTCCACAGTTGTAGCACTTTCCCTTGAACTTCTTGTAAGCTTGGGAAGAGTCAGCTCCACTATTTTTCCTCTTCTTGCTACCATTTACACCCTCAATGATGTTGGTCTTAGACTTCATAGTCTTGTAGCTGGCCTTCTCAGACATCTTGTTGTCCTCCTCGATTCTCAATCGAACATTAAGGTCTTCAAGGCTCATCTGCTTCTTCTTGTGTTTCAGATAGCTCATGAAGTCCTTCCATGATGGAGGTAACTTTTCAATAATAGTGGCAACCTGAAATGTCTCACAGAGTTTCATACCTTCATCCAGTATTTCATGAATGATCAACTACAGTTCACCCAATTAAGACATTATTGTTCTTGAATCTACTATCTTGTAGTCCAAGAACCTACCCACGATAAATTTCTTTTGTCTGGCATCCTCGGTTTTATATTTCTTGTCGAGAGATTCCCAGAGACCCTTCGCAGAAACCATGCCTTGGTACACATTGTACATGGTATTGTCAAGTCCACCCAAAAGGTAGTTCTTGCACAAGAAGTCACCAGACGACCATGTCTCTTCCCGCAGTTGCTTGGCTATTTCCGATTCACCCTCCACAGGATCCGGAGGATCTTTGAGGTATTTAGCCAACTGCAAAATTATCATGTAGAACAGTATTTTGTTCTGCCACTGTTTAAAGTTTGCCCCACCAAACTTTTCCGGCTTTTCTCCATGAGATGTGATATTTCCACTAGCCATATGTAACTGGAAAAACCAACATGGGTCAATTAGTCTACAAAAGACAAATTGCACAACGATCAACAAATGATCTTGTTTAAAGTGATATATTAAGTAACCACTTGTTGTTCTATTGGACGGTAGTTCCAATAAATACAAGTCCTTGAATTTCATCTAAAGATTCTTAAGAAAAGTAAATAAAGGAATATTCCCAGAGGACGAGGGGGGTCGGCAGTAACCATTTAAATCTCTGACCACTTAGGCTCTTATCGCCTTTTTGACAGAATATCCTTTAAACACTTTTTCAATAGGATCTCTTAGCAATTCAAACTAAGTATTACACTTATGATTTACAATATAATATTCGATATGTGTAGATATATGTGTATGTGTCAATCAAGATTGGATGGAATTACTTGTGTATGATCACACTTTAAATTCTCAACCAATTATGCAACACACAATTAAGTTTCAACTTTATCACTATGTGTATGCTTGTGATAATTGAACATCCTAATAATAACTTAAATCTATACTATCAAGATTATGTTATTCAGTATATGATTTACTAAGTTATTATTATTCTAAGTCTTTTCAATTTAGAACAATTCCAGGACCTAGTTCGTTAGTGTCACGTTCGTATCTACATTCGAACAAGACTGTCTAGTGTGTGTACATTCGTGCTGTGTTCGAGAACGCGTTCGAACGAAGTGTTCCAGAGAGTTCATGTTCGTGTAGCGTTTGATAACGCGTTCGAACGATGTGTTCCAGTGACTTCACATTCGTATAGCATTCGAGAACCCGTTCGAACGGAAATATTTCAGAGAGTCTATGTTCGTATCGCGTTTAAGACGCGTTCGAACGTTTTTAAGTTAGAGGGCCTGTGTTTGATTTGCGTTTTGAAGACGTGTTCGAATGTTCTTAGGCAAAAGGCTTGCGATCGAGATGCGTTTGAAGACGCGTTCGAACGTTCTTACGAAATTTCAGATTTTAGCCTTTGCGTTCGTCGGGCGTTCGAACACCCTGTGTATTTTTCATGTACAAACTTTATTTTTCCAGAAAACTTTCTTATCTAAGCATGCGAATTACTATCTAACAACACTAAATGATAAGTTTTTAAGATCATTGTTCTATTGGTGTCATTAAACAGTAAACAAACATGCTTTAAACAATTCAAATCCAGAAAATCAATTGCAAAACTCTAGAAAACCCTAAAACTTGAAAACAAGAAAAATCTTATAATAATGACGAATGCAGTGGTCCGGATCGAGAAGATTCTCTGTCCTTAAGAACTTATCAGCCCCGTTTCGGTGCTCTACGGCTTTTGTGGCTAATGTTCTCCCAGGATAACCCGGATTCCTCTTGTTCAAGGGGCTCTCATTAACAATATCTCAAACTTGGAATATGGTGGCACTCTCTCAGACACAAGAAACAATATGAGACTCTATTTTTTTTGTTTTAATTCGGATGGAATCAGATCCTCTAAAAGGAACATAAAAGCTTCATTTTATAAGCATGGAATGGTGCCTCAAGGGCACCCTTTGGATTGGGGTGCAACCCCCCAAAGGGTTATACCCCTCCTATGCACCCCTTGGAGCATAGGACTATGTTACACACAATTAGAGGACATGTCCTTATGGGGTACCATCCAAAGGACATGTCCCTCCTCCATCCAAACTATTATCTTTGAAGATTAGAAGAATTTACAACATCGACTACTAAAAAGGAAATTGTCTTAGATTGAAAAGAAATATTAAAAATTCTTTAGTAGCATCTACTGAATCTTTCTTGACATGCAAAATTTGCAAAATGGGCACTAATCTCACTCAAATGCCGTTCAGAAGGAAACTTATTGCATTGTGTTACATGCCCAATTCCGGGTTTACATAAGATACTTCGAGGGATCCTAATCTCTTAATATTGTGATTCGAGATACATTGAATCACCCTGAAACAACATAAGTTATAATCTAATGATCACTTTGATGTCTGATTTTATTAATATAAACTATTTAAATTATAAGAAATAATCATAGATGAGTTATGAACCATATAGGATAACAAGTCTATCTCTTTCTTTATTTAATCCTAATCAATCTTAATAACTAAAGAGATAATGGTAACCTTTATTCAAATATATGGATGATTCAAGCATCAATTATCTTCTAGCCTTAGCCATGCACCCACGTTCCCAATTTACCTAAACCGTCTCCATGCTCACATGCATTCATGCGGCGCCCCTTGCATGGTATTACGTAACACGTAGCTTTTTCTTGAAGCAGTGAAAGAAAAGAAACGCGTGTGGGACAAAACATTTTCCCATAAAAAAAAAAAAAAAAAAAAAAAAAAAAAAAAAAAAAGCTGGCAAATAAGATAATGGGGCCATCTTTAGGCACATAATAAAACGCTAATTTTTTATAAAACATTTTCTAAACACATTGTTAACAAAAACAAGTTTTAACTGCTGGCTTTGCATTGCTTTCAACTTGGACCCCAAAAAAAACACTAAAAACAAAAACAAAAACAAATTAGAAAGATTTGCACATCCATCATGCAATATGTGTGGTCCTATTTATATTTATATGATGGATCCAGTGCAGTTTGGTTCATTACAATTTCAGTGTTAAAAAAGGAAACAATACATGTAAAGGCAAAATAGCAACTTCAAAATTTCCAGGCAATGAACATGTGAAATTATGAATATGTCAAAATTATGAGTCAAATTGAATGTTGAATGCATTTTCTTTAACAATCATCTATCTCTGAGTCAACGGTTCACTAATCACCGGCTAGAAAATTTTTAGGTGTTGATAAAGAATTCCATGATGGTGTTTTATTGGCTCTCCGAACAATTTTGGAAAAGACTACTTCATAGTTGTCATGAGTTATCCTAAATTTTAGGAGGTCTTATGTCGATTTCGAAAATGAGGCCACAATAAAAATAATAATAATAAAAGAATCATATTACACACTTAAAATTTGAAATTTTATTAAATTTGGGACAATAATTTTAAGCTAAATTTTGAGAGCGCATTTGCATGTCTAAACTAACCCCAAACCATGTCGGATTATATTATTGCTTGTTTAAAGGTTTGAGATGATTAAACCAAAAATTTACCAGAAGAAAAAATCATCAACTGACTTCACCCACAGCAAAAATGATAATAGCAAAATTCCAAAATCATCAATAATGGTTAAAAAAAACAACCTTTCTCCAATGCCATATACTAGCTTCAGACCACACGTGTGTGAATGCACGTGCAAATTTAAAAGGTAAATTTTCATAGAATGTTACTTAATTGAGGACAATTTTTTAAGGAGATCAAAAGTAAGGGAATGAGAATATCCAAATTTACCTCATACTTAACAAATATTACATTACAAACTTACCAATGTTAAAATTGCGCCATCTAATTTCTAAGTTTAGAATAGGCCGAATCTACTTCCAAATATTCAAAATAAAATCTACTCTCTCTTATATAGGTAAAATTTGAATCGAAGGAAAGGAGATTACTACCTAATGGTTCTTAAATTAAACATTTATGTTTAAATGAGAATATTGACAATAAAATTAAGTGTTAAAGGTTTAGAAAATATTCATTCTCAAAATTAAGATTAACCATGAACATATCCTGCTTTTAACTAGATTCCGATCCTTATAAATCAAACCATACATATTTATGTTTACTATTACACTTACTAGTTCATTCATCTTATAAGAGTATTAAAAATTACACAAGACGTGCACTTTGTTGCCGAGTCGACCTTGGAGGGTGTGAGAGGGCTGACGAAGCTTGAGATAAAATCTTATAATGAGGGACTGGAAAGTTTGGAAAGTAGAAAGACTGAACTACTGAGAAATGGATCAAGGAGTATGAGGGAATGGAAGTCGGTCTTTCTTCACCGATTGCCGGGAGTGAAGAAATGGAGGGTGCTCTTGAGGTTGGTGAGGGTATGCTCTTGAGGTTGGTGAGGGTCTACTCCCAAGGATGGTGAAGAAGCTGATAAGAGTGAAGATTAGTCTGGTCGAGTAGAAGATGATGCTCATGTCTCGAAGGTTAATGAAGTTGGGGATGTTCCAGCTGACGGGGACCCAGCTACTGACTTTCAAGACGCCCCAGCCTTAGATGATTGATCATGTCTTTTGTATGTTTTTATGGATGCATATATTATTTGGCATCAATAATTTAGTTGTTTGGTCGTTGTTGACACAAAATATTTTGGGGAAGATAAAGTTTATATCACTTCTCTTTGATGTCGTCTCGAGAGATTGGCTTAAATGAAGGCCAAGTCTTGGTTGTTTGGACTTTATGTCAAATGAGACAAATTGATTGAAGATTGGCATCGTACCGTGTAGGCTGAAGGCCTACGGTCATAATCCATATTTATAAGGCGGTAGTCTCTTGCTTGTGTGATCTTTCTATCAGCTGGTTGATAGATCCTTATACCAGAATCCTTCGGTCGTTTGCATGGGTTTGAAGTCTTCTCTTCATGGCAGTTACTGGGATCGTCGTGTTTCTTGTTCCTCTTATCTTCTTCCCACTGGATCTCGACTTGTGCTCGGGCCATTGCTTGGTCCATGGGGTAGCACCTGAACTTTATTAGTTTTTTATGCAATCTACTGTCGGCAAGTGGACCATTGTGGAAAGCTTCGATAGTGGTAGGTTGATGGAGATTTGGGATGTAAATTCTTTCTTTCTTGAAGCATGCCATGTAGCTTCGCAAGGATTACCCTTTCTGCTGCTGGATGGAATTTAGATCATTCGTGGTTTTATCAAACTTGCAAGAGCTAGCGAAGTGTTCCACGAACTTACCTGCCAACTCTTGATATGATCTAATAGACCAGTATTGGAGATTGATGAACTAAGTGAGGGTTGGGCCTGCTAGCATCTCTCTGAATCTTCTGCACATTTCGGCCTCCCATTGGTGTGGTGCCAGGGCCATGGACATCATCTTATACTTGTTATGGGCGACATGGTCACCAGGGTCCGTGGTGTTGGGATAAATTCCCAAAAGCATAATGTAATATGTAACCTAAATATTCCGTAGAGAGCAAACAAAGACGGGCACTTTGTTTGTTTTTTATCTACAGCTGTAGTCCATTCCATATTGTTTGACGACTTTGATCCGGGTTCGTTCGGGTGGTGACATAAGAATGGAGGCACCTTAGATGATGCGATCATATAGGACTGGACAAAGATAAAAATGAATTTCTTTTAATATCTGTTAAAGAAAGAAATTCATATCAGTCTAATAGATGATCAATTATGATATACTTGTTGGGATATATGCCCTAGAGCTTCATGTAATGTAAAAAGTATTATATTTTATGAAATAAAATGATGCATTATTCATTTTTCAAAGTATTTATTTTAATATCGCATATTGTAAATTATCTTCTTTACTCTAGATTACTCATGTGTCTTCAGACTTAATGTATGAGTATCATACACAAGAGGATTTAAGTCTAAAGTTAGTAATCTAAAATAGTCCATAGAGATAAAATAAAGCGGGTACTTCATTTTTGGTTTATCTATAGCTGTGGTTCTATAACTGTATGGCGACCTTGATCCGGGATCGTCCATGTAGAGACATGAGAATGGAGGCACCTTGTATGATGTGATCATATAGGACTGGACACAGATAGAAATGAGTTTCTTATAATATCTGTTAAATAAAGAAATTCATTTCGATCTACTAGATGATATATGGATTGATCTTAATCTTGAGTGTACTACGAACTCCTGCATGGCAGGCTATGTCCTTTGATTTACAATCAATAACTACGTACTTGAACTATTAGAGCGCTCAAGTTTTTCTATTACGAATAGAAAGATTAACATTCATAATGGTTATGAATAATCATTCATTAGAGAATCAATGGTACTTAAGGTAAAAATAATTATAGGGGTCTAACGAATATTATGACCCGACTTTAATTACGAGATACTCATGAAGGGCCAATCCGTACGTAATGACTATATCGATGGACACCGACATGGTTCGGCTTAATTTATCTATATGTGGAAATGAGAGTGCAACTTCAGATATTTAGTGGAATAACCCAGAGTTAATAATTCAAAATATTTAATTAAGAGCTTAATTAATATTTCGGGATTATTGGAGCTCGGAATTTCGTACGTCCATTTGGTCCTCGTGCTAACTCGATATACTATAGCAGATTAAATATAATTGGATAGTCCAATTATATACTCACATGTGTAAATATTATTAATATGATTAGTAATATTATTTTGTCACACTTTAAACTATATGTTAAATTTAATATATAGTTTTTATAATTATATGATAGTTAATTACATGTTATTTAATTATATATGATATAATTAAATAAAGGTTAAGTTTGTAATTTCCAAATTTGGGTTTTGGAAACCCTTAGATTTAATTTGGAAGTTACACCTTTTAAAATGTGTTAACCTTTTATTTTTTGTAACATCTTTTCCATTATGGAAATAAATATTGATGTTACAAAATTTTTTATTTTTACATGTGCCTTGGCCGAAAATGATCAAGGGGGAGGGGAAGGGTTTTGTTAATTTTGAAAATTAATTACCCTAAGTATAAAAAGAAAATTTGATTTTCTTTTGCCTATGTTTCTCATTCCAAACCCTAGCCACCTTGTTCTTGTTCCAACAATTCTCTCAAGTGTTGAGAAAAATAAAAACAAGAATAATAAGAAAAAAAAAAAGAAAACCTTATATGACTTTAATCTCTAAAGTGTTTAGGGATTAATTTTGTGAGTCTAGACCACACTAGTTTTCGTTGGTTGCGAGATATAGCACGAAAGACTTCTTGGTGTCGAACATAACTTTCCATCTTCTTTGTTCTTCATTGACCCACGACAGTCAGCATTGTTTTTGCTCACTGCCGCACATAGTATTGGTGATTCGGGGCTCGGTTTGTTTTTCTTTTGATCCAGAACATTTTAAAGAACTTTAAGGGGTGTTTTAGGATTGCGTTGGGGCTGGTTTTGGATGAAAAATTAGACCTGAAATATAGCAGAAACTGATTCAATCAAGGGCTGATTTGGGCAGTGAGCTGGGCATATTTCAGGTCAAAAATAATTTAGTTTTATGCCACTGTTCGGGGGCTATTCGGGGGCTGTTCCGAGGCTGAAGGTTTTCCAAAACAGAAGAAAAAATTCAGTCTTGGTGTTGGTAACATTCGGCTATTCAGAGAGAAGGGCATAAAAAAATTTCAAGTCCGATCTCGGGTGCCTAACGTGTTTCCACTGCGTTAGGAAAGTGAATCCTACAATTGACATCGAGAGCAAAGGTTGAAAAGTGTTCTTAACCCTTCTCTTTTGATTTAAAGTTTCTATTTTTATATATTTATATGAGTTATAAATATTAATATGCATGTTTAGTTGAGTATGCACAAAAGAATATTAATGAGATGAATGATTTTATTGTTTCATGTGATGAATGGATTTTGCATTGGTCGTAAATTTTTCCGGCTCTTATTTTTATGTTGGTTTTGGTTTTGGGATGTAATTCCATAAGGCCATTATTTATAAATATTGTAATTTAATTTTCCTTTGTAAAAAAAAAATTCATTTGTTGTAATTTGTAGTACTGAAGTGGCAAAAGGAGCCAACACTACCTTGGAGTGAGATTTGAAGACCAAGTGATGTCTGGGATTTTTTGTACTAATTAGATTAGTATAGGAAAAATAAGATCTCGGTTAATGCAAAATATTTTTTATGTTGTATGTATGTTTAATTCGAAATTTTTGAATAACATGTCATATAGCTTAGGGTGCCTACTCTTGCATTTTCACATGCCATAACATGTTTTGGATGCATATATATTCTAGACATGAAATATGATTTTATGTGATTTAAAATGATTAAATTAGAATATGATATGCATGGAAAATGATTAATTAGATTAATTGGTATTATAGTTTGAAATTTGAAATTATAATATAATGGGCTTAATAAGTGCATCATAAACTCTATTGGTATATAGGATGGAAACCCGGATATAAATTTCATAGCCGACTCCGAATGGACGGTAATGTGGTAAGCACTCGGGATGTAATTCTACGTGCCATTGGATTTTATAACGTACTTAGATTAATTAAATGGTTTAATTAAATCTTGACCACTTTAGGATTCCAAAAATTTTAAACTTATTGGTGTTCCAGTATTTTAAGAGTTAAAATATAATTGGTCACTAATACTACTCCAATTAAATTAGTTTAATTGAGTAAAATAATTAGTAGAGACTAATGGATATTAGTGATATAAATTTTAAGAGTTAAAATTGGTTAGGCCACTAATTGTGAACTAGTGTAAATAAGAGTTATGATTTAACCGCCATATATTTATTCACACTAGTAAATTAAAATATTAGATATTTTGAAAATAGAAACCTTAATTTTAAAATAGTGAGTGGGAGAGGGATATACGACAGTATATCCCGCGATCTCCATTGTTAGTCCGAAAAAGTGAGATTCAAAAGGCACCTCGAGATGGCTTTGTTTTCGTTCCCTCTACGGATGGTGTCCATTTCAGGTCAATATCAAGTTTGGATTCCGAGAGGATAGGGACTCTAGATGTATCTGGTGAACTGACCTATCCTACGGCGACACTTCACTAGTTAAGTCCAAGGGTTCCGAAACGACAGACACACTCACAAAGAAATGATTAAATTTTAATCAAAATTCCTTGATCAAATCAAATGGTGGTTGATTAATATATTAATAAGAGTTATTCCCGTATATATTAATCAATTGAGATTGGCTCGATCTATCACGTAAATACTTGACCTACCCTACGGAGGCACTTATTTGTGGGATGATAGATTTCTGTGGCATAGTAATTCTCATAGGTTTCTAATTCATTATTCATGGTTCATGCATCATGTTTAATGTTATGCCAAAATTGTTTGATAATATTAATATGTGATGAATGAATATTAAATGCATGTTTATTTTATTTTTTTAGCCATGATTTCTCCAATTATTTCCATTCTCTGTAATGATAAATTAACGGGAGAAAACTATGTTAAATGGAAAAGTAACATGAACGTTATCCTAATCTGTGAAAATCTAAAGTTTGTCCTGACGGAGGAGTGTCCTCCCGAGCCGACCAAAAATGCTGGCCAAGCTATGCACAGCGCCTATGAAAAATGGGTTGCAGGTAATGAGAAGGCCCGCAGCTACTTGCTAGCAGGGATGTCCAAGGTTCTTGCTACAAAGCATGAGCCTATGGCTACATCATCTCAAATGACGGAGTCATTGCTGGGCATGTTCGGGCAGTCTTCAGAGCGTCAACATCATGAAGCCATGATCTCAGTGATGACTGCTAGGATGAAGGATGGGACATCAGTCCGAGAGCACGTCTTGAGGATGATGACCCACCTCAATACAACTGAAACCCATGACACTCGTATTGACGAGCGGAGCCAAGTGACCATGATTATGGAAACTCTTCGGAAGAGTTTCCATAAGTTTAAAAGCAAATATGTTATGAAGAAGATGACTTTTACTTTGACCCAGCTGCTTAATGAGCTCACCCACTATGAGTCCATGCTTGTGGATCCTCGTAAGCCTAATGTTGAGGAAAATGTTTGCGAGTCTTCTAAATCTGCAAAGAAGAAAAAGAATAGCACTGTGAAGGTTAAGGCTAAGCCCATGAAGAAGAAGAACAAGAAAGACTCCAAGGATGCCAAGTCCAAGGGAAAATGTTTTCATTGCAACAAGGATGAATATTGGAAATGAAACTGTCCTAAATACCTTGTCGAGCTGAAAGAGAAGAAAGCTTCAGGTAAATACGATTTACTTGTTATCGAATCTCTATTAGTTAAGGATGATAAATCCGCATGGATTGTTGATTCTAGAGCCACTAACAATGTTTGTTCTTCTTTGCTGCTACTTGACTCATGGAGGGACCTTGCTAAAGGTGACTACTATGAGGGTTGGGACAGGGGATGCCGTTTCAGCAAGAGAAGTTGGAGTTTCCAGTTTAAATTTTATGAATAATTGTTATTTAAATTTGAACAATGTGTTATCCATTCCTGGTTTTCGCAAGAATTTGATTTATGTTTCCAAACTTTTGGATGATGGTTTTTTAGTTTCTTTTAATAGTATTTTGGTTATTATTGGTAGAAATGGATTAACTATATGCACAGGAAACTCAGAAAATAATTTGTATATGTGAAGACCGTTAACACATAGGTCAGTGCTCAATACTGAAATATTTAAGGTTGAGAAACCTAAAATAAAATGGCAAAAGATTTCTCACGATGACACATAATTATGGCATCTTAGACTTGGTCATATCAGCCTTGCCGGATAGATAGGTTGATAAAGAATGGAGCCTTAAACCAGTTAAAGCTCGAAACTATACCAGTCTGCGAATCCTGTTTAGAAGGAAAATTGACCAAGAGACCTTTTACTGGAAAATGTATAAGAGTCAATCAACCACTTGAGCTAATCATTCGGACGTTTACGGACCGATGAATGTAAGAGCCCGAGGTGGTTATGAATATTTCGTCACATTTATTGACGATTATTCAAGATATGGGTATGTTTACCTAATGCAGCACAAGTTATATACTTTTGAAAAGTTCAAAGAGTATTGTGCTGAAGTTGAGAACTAGTTAGGTAAGCCAATCAAAACTCTACGATCGGATCGTGGAGAAGAATACCTTGACAGAAATTTTGAGGAATTCTTAGTTGAGAATGGGATAATATCCCAGCTCATAGCACCTGAAACACCACATCAAAATAATATTATAGAGAGGAGAAATTGGACCTATTAGACATGATAAGATCTATGTTTAGTTATAGCTCACTTCTTAGTTCGTTTTGGGGGTACGCATTGTAAACTGCAATGTATATCCTTAATGTAGTTTCATCTAAGTTTGTTCCTAAGACTCACTTAGAGTTGTGGAGTGGTCGTAAAACTAGTTTATGATATTTCCGCATATAGGGTTGTCCAACACATGTGCTGAAGAATAAGACAACTAAGTTGGAGCCACGTTCACATATGTGCCATTTGTAGGTTATCCTAAGAATACTATAGCTGGATTCTTTTATAGCCCTGAAGATAACAAAATGTTTGTATCAACAAATTCCATGTTTCTAGAGGAGAACTATATATGAGAGAGTTCAAACCTCAATATCTTCGAGGAGTTACTCGAGGAGTTACTTGCTGGTTCGACCAGCGCGCCATCATCAACAACATTTGACAAACACATAACACCTTCGATATCTGAGCGTTAGATGAAAGTTTGTCAAAATGAAAGTTTTTCAAAATGATCTGCCACCTAGATATATTGGGAGGGTTATGAGACAACCTGATCGCTATCTAGGAGTTAGAGAGGCAAAAGTTTTCGCTTCCAGTGATGGTGTAAATGATCTATTGACATATCATAGTGCAATGGATGTTTCTGACAAAGAGAAATGGCTCAAAGCCATTAACTTCGTAATGGAGTCTATATACTCCAACTCAGTCTAGGAACTTATAAACCAACCTGATGGGGTAAAACCTATAGGTTGTAAGTGGATCTACAAGAGAAAAAATGGGAGCAGATGGGAAAGTGTAGACCTTCAAGGCTAGGCTAGTGGCCAAAGGTTATACCCAGAAAGAGGGAGTTAACTATGCAGAAACTTTCTCGCTAGTAGCCATGCTCAAATCTATTCGCACTCTTCTGTCCATTGCCGCATATTATGACTATGTGATTTGGAAAATGGACGTCAAGACTGTATTCTTTAATGGCAATCTTGATGAGTGTATCTAAATGGTACAACCAGAGGGGTTTATAGCCCAAGGTCAATAGCAAAAGGTTTGCAAGCTACAAAGGTCCATTTGTGGACTTAAACAAGCATCTCGATCTTGGAACATAAGATTTGATATGACGATCAAGTCTTATGACTTTGAGCAGAATGTGTTAGTGTCCTACACATGCCCAAGGTCTCTAAACAAGATTTATGTGTGAATAAATCAAGATAAGTTACGGAATACTTACATTGATTGGTTGGAAAAAATCAAAACTTTCTTTAATAGATGTAGAAGCTCCAAGCCGTTAGTTGAGTTCCAAACTCTTGGGTGAGTTTTCCTAACACCTCGCTTGACTCCCAAAGTTCTAGCTTTGATGAAAAAAATTGAAGCAAAATTTCTCCTCCAAGAAGTAAGAAATTCAGCAATGAGAGAAGATGGGGAAGAGAGTGAATAGTTCCAAACTTGTAAAAAGTGTGTGTGTTTTGACTTCAAAAGTTCAATAAATATTGCCAACCACTTCCATCATCTTTTGACAAGTTGATGTAAGTTAAAGTGGGTCCCACCACTTTAAATTCCAAATTTAGTTGGCTTATACAACACACTTTAGGCCCGGGTTCTTTTAATCCGATTAAACGAATTTTCCATCGCGACATAATTAAATCTAATTTAATTAAATAATAATGCCTAGCAAAATTATTACGAAAGTTGTTAACGAATTAATTCCAAATTAATTCGTTTGCCCGAATTAAAATCTAATTTTAATTCCGCATTGAAATCCAATTTCAATTAATATATCCAATATATTATTTTAGCCCAAATAAATAAATTAAATAGAAAAATCCAATTTAACTATTAAATTTATTTTTCCGATTAATTCCAAATTAATCTTGTTCTCTCTTCTAGACGAATTAAATCCCAGATAAATTCTTGTCGCAATTAATCACGGATTAATTTTCTCTCATAATTAATCCCAAATTAATTCTGTTCGAGTCAAATGTCATTAGTGAATCTTCGGAAAGTGATCCAAGAGATCCATGGATATGTTGGTAGTAAATACGGTCATCGGACTATCCGAATACGTGCGTACCCCGTACCACGTTCTTACCGATTTACAAGACATTGTTGGCTTCTAGAAAAACACCGTGCCTACCCAATTCTCCAGAAATATTCAACGAGGAATATATAATTTGTATCAGGCATAGTATACGATGTATTGCGTAATACGATCCAATATCGGATGTCACATGCTAGGCCTAGGGCTGGAATTGTGTCTACCCCGTACGAATCATATATCGGATCACTAACAACTAGTCTCTGTAATCGGATAATCATGACCTAGTCATACTATCATGATAGCTGTAGCATTTAAGAGTACTAGTTCTGTATCCTGCGTGATCATCATCTTCATATGACTGAAGTGATACTTCCATCTTGACAACACACCCAATACACTTCGATTCTCATTAAACCCAGAAGAGGCGTACACGGAACCTGTTAAAGTTTCGGACGACCAAAACCAAAGCATACTGATTGTCGCAAGTATTAGCAATGCAAGTCTCAGGTTAAGACCACATACACCTACCTTGATTTGGATTCCCATAGACACATAGTCATAATACCAATGAGATTCCGAGGGGTCTATCCAGAGCGAAGCTGTTCCCGGTCCAACGGCTAACAGAACCTCCTATCACACTTGCATAAGTATCCAATACTTGAATATATGAGAACTATGCCGTTAAGCTTCCATAACGCGCACAAGGGTAATACTAGCATATTCCGCATTATCGATGTCCAGTGATGAGTGGTAAATGTATCACTATTTCCCACTCATTTAACTTAATATTTTGTATAGTTTCTTGAGTTTTGTGAATATTTTGATGTTTTTTGTGTTATTTTGTAGATAAATAAAGTTTCAGGACATTCTGTAGGTGATTTGGAGCAAAACTGTGAAAATTGGCAAAAAGGCCATTTTCGTAATTATTGGAGCGTCGCGACGCCCAAGCCCTTGGCGTCGCGACGCCTAAAATGCGCCGGAGGCTGCTAACATACACCAGGTCAACAAGTCAAGTTTGACAAAGTTTGACTTTGCTAACGTGCGCCGTGCCACGTGTCATCATCATAAGCGATCTGCTAACGTGCGCCGCATACCACGTGTCAAAAATTCAACGAGCCGACTTCAGCCAGCCGCCTTGCCATGTGTCACCTTATCGCTGCAGCCGCCCTGCCACATGTCAGATAAGATTTGAAGCAACCAATCAGGGGCTGCCATGTCAGCGCGTCGCGACGCGCAAAGCTTGCGCGGTCCGACGCGCTCCCCTTACTCGGGCCTATAAA